>VWZW01003573.1:34667-126135 GCA_013397115.1 Edolisoma coerulescens | reverse complement strand
CGCGTGGTTTCCCACGCATCGCCGGCTGGGCCAGCAGCCGCGGGTGGGTCAGTGCGGGGGCTCGGGGAGGGGTGGTCCCCGGGCATCCCCCTGCCCAGCTCCGCGCCGGAGCAGCGGGGCCGTGGGACGCACGTGCTCGGTCTCTCTCCCAGCCTTGCCAGGAGTTGCTCGCATGAAACGCGGCTCGCTGAGTTCCCGGGGCATTATTTTTAAAGTCGTGGGTTCTTTGTGTTTATAAAATCCCGGGCAAACCAGCACCCAAATTCCCGTTGCTAGTCAGGGAATCGTTGTGATAAATGCGATAATGTTTACTTTGATGTGTCTTGAACGTGATAATGTTTACCTTGATGTGTTTTAACTCCGCCGTTCCCCGTGTGTTCGGAGGGGCTTTGGGATGAGCAGAGGGGAAAGTTACGAGGGTGGATTTTACAAGCGAATGTCAGGTGACTTATCTCAGGGGTCCCATTTTAAGCTGCCCAGAGGGAGCTTGAAGCCAGGAATGCAGACGCTAAAAGCTACAGCGCAGCGAAACAGCTATGGCTCCCTTGAAGGGAGGAAAGAACAGTTGTAAACGGGCTTGTAAAACACCAGGTTTAGCTGCAGGAACTCCGGACCCAGTGTCCCCCCTGAGGGCAGCCCAAGCTGGGAAGAGCAGCTCTGATTTGAAGTGTTCCTGCAGCCTAAAGCCAGCCACGGAGCCACCGGCTGCTGCTCAGTGTTCTCTGCTTGCGAGGGTCGCGGTGCCCGTCACCTGTTGCAGCGGAGCAGTGGGGTTGTGCCTGTTGTGTGTAACAATGTGGATGAGCAAAGGAAAACTTTGTCAGTTTCTCAGACCGAGCCTTTCCCGGCCTTTTGGTGGGGTTGGCTTTGTAACAAGATCGTCTTCTGAAGCGTTTTTCTCGTTCTGGCCGCATTCTCCTGAGTTAGTGCTGCACTAGGAATTTTCCGGCTATTGTGCGGTTATGACATGGAATTTTGCTGTCTGTGTAGTATAAATGGTCGAAGATGTCACTGGATGGCAAAAACCTGACGTATCCTCCTCCGAGTTTTGCCACCTTTTAAAGCGATGTTTCACTTCGCTGCAGTGTAAAATAGTGTAACTCGGAGAAGCTTTAAGTCCCAGTAGCAGGAGGCTCACAGGGATTACTGCATTACTCGATGTAGTAATTGTGCCTCCAGTGAGGCAAAGGAGTAAGGAAAGGTGAAGAAGCAACTGCTCCTCGGTGCACTTGCAAACAAATACGTGAATGATGTGCCAAGCAAAACCGGGAGGATAAGGCTGCTTGGAAAAGCTGGCAAATGTGGGTGTGCATTTATCACTCCACATGTGTCCATCTGTGCTCCGGCCACCCTGCTAGCTCAGCATGACACGCAGCACTACGGATGCTGGTGACTGAAAGAAACCCTTCAGGCTGTACCAGCTCTGGGGGCAGCCCCAGCATCCCCCCGCTGCCAAACACAGCTCCTGAGCTGTGGAATTCTGCAGCGACCCCCTCCTGTCCCCTGTGCAGCTCTGGCACGGGGGGGCTTTGATCTGAGCACCACTTCCCAGGCCAGCGGGCTTCACTCAGTCTGAAAGCTTTAGAAAAATCCTTTTGTAGTGGCTCCTTTCCATGACCACAGGCAGCACCTAAAAGGGAGGGGAGGAAACAGGAGGCATCAGAGCAGAGGTCAGAGTTCCCAATTCATCCCCTTGAGGGGTCTTGGCACCACCCGGTGACTAAAGCAAGGAGGGAGATGGGAGGGAAGTGTTCAATTTGAGCGGACTGAAACAACAATAATGAACTCCACATGCATGTCCTCGCTGCCCGCGTGTCCCACCAGCCCAGGGTCCCTTCCCTTCTCCATTCACCTGCTCAGTGCTGCTCATGTGTGATGTGGCTGTGGCATAAGGAATTTTCATCAGGAATACTGGAAAAATGCCACTTGGGATCCTCCAAGAGACGTCCACATGCTCTGGTGGTGAAGGGACATTTGCTTGATTAAAGACCTAGGATAAACATTAATACAATCATCTAATAAATTAGTTCAGTCAGTTCTCTGTTTTCTGCTGGTTAATTTGATGTTGTAGAAGACTTCAGAAAAGGCAGTTCACTGACTTTTAAACATGATGGTCTTAAAATGTCAATAATCATTAAGTTTTCTGAAGTAATGCTGCCCTAAAGACACTTGCAGTGGTTTTGGCACAGCTTGTGGGAAGGCTGTAAACCTTTTCAAGGAGTTTCTTTTGCTTTATTCAGGGTTTTTTGGCAGAAGACTGCATTTCCAACTGTGGGGGGGCTTTTCAGTCTGGAAGGATGTGAGGCACAGCGATGCTGAGGTGTGCTGAGAGGGACTTGCCATGGAGGTTTGCTTCCCTTGTCAAACTCACTCCTCAGCGTGGGCAGCCCTGCCTTAATGATAATGTCTTGGGGATGAGGCAAAAGAGAGATCACAGGTTTCTTTTTTTGATTAAGCTTTACTGGAGATGCTTGTAACTATCTGTCTTTCAAGACAGACAACTCTGCAAAGGCACAGCCATGTGCTCATGTTCCCCATCCCACCCGTGTGCCTGGGGGCTGTTCCAAAACCAGCAGGGATTGTGCACTGCTCTTGGGGTGGGGCAGGGTTGTAGATGATTATTTCAGATTAGGAGTGTAACAGTGAGGCAGGTTACTGGCATTAATTGAAGCAATTACAGACCTCAGAATTTCAGAACATACAACAAATTTGACTGATTTCAAGTCAGTGCTGCTTGTGCCTTCCTCTGCAGCCTGTCTTCACCCCAGCCCTGTGTTCAGGGCACAGCTTTGCACGCTGAATTGCAGCCCTGAGCTATCCTTGCCTGAGGAAAGTGGGCACTGACCAGAGCTCTGGCCCTCTCACTCTTTCAGGTGTTGGTAACAGATGAAATCTGAAGCTGTTTAATCCCTGAATGCCTCAGAATTAAGTGACATTCTCTCGATATGCTGCAGTGTTGGTGGCCATTTGTCCTGGTGCCTCTTTATCCCCTGCCCTGTCTCTGCTGTGTGGCTCTGTGTGGCAGAGGGACTCTGGCTCAGCCCAGGGCTCTCGGTGCTCCAGGTGACAGTCGGTGCTGTAGCTCTCTGTACGTGTCTCTTCTGTGTTTATATCTGTGATAGTGTTGGATTTCAGGGCTTTAACTGTGGCTGAAAACACAGTTTTGGAACAAGTTGCTGATGCCCACAGAGAAGACACCTGGTGAGACAGCACCTGCTTAACTCTTTGTGAGCAGCTGATCTGCAGGGACAGCCCAGGGAGCAGCTTGCAAGCAGGCACTTTGTCTGAAACAGTACTTTTTACATCCCCATTTCCTGCCCTTTTTACCTCATCCCCAGCAGCCCCACGCTCCCTGTGGCTTTCTGATAAATCAGGTGAGGAGAGGTGGTGGTGGGTCATGGCAGGGCCAGGTAAACTGGGACAAAGCCACCTGTGTCCCCTGAGAGCAGTGCCAGCAGGGTGCCCAGCTTGTCTTTATGCTCAGGGGAAACTTCAAAGTTCCCACTGACCTGTTCAGGATCAGGGCTTGCAGGTCTCTGGGAGCTGCCCCTCATTCAAACCTCCTCCTTATCTCTCCCTCTTTGCGGCTTGCTCTGATAGTGGCAGTTTTATGTTCTCTGAGCTGCCCTGCAACTCCTTGCACTGCTGAAGTTCTTTCTTTGGCCATACCTTTGTAGTGTCCACGCCTCTCCTGCTCTGGCAACCTGCTGTCTCTGCTAAGCCTGCAGCTCACAATTGCTTTTTAATTAAAATCCTCTTGCTGATGTCAGAACTTCCCTGTAGAGAACCAGACACAATGTGCAGGAGCCTGAGTTGCTCTAAAACACAAACAGCCGGGAATGATTCTGGTCAGGTTTAGGTCTGGCTCTGATGAAACAACTGATGAGCAATTGGTGCATCAGAGAGGCTAATCACACTCTGAACAGCAAACCTGGTTCAGCTGTTAACGTGTTCCCAGCCCAGCAGGCTGCCCAGGGAGGGACAACAGCAGCGTTATAGATGTGGAGCAGCTGATCCTAATTTTCATTCCCCTCTTACTCAGCTTGAGTTGACTGTCTCCCATCAATGTGAGCTTTGGGTTCAAAATGGTTTTTACATCTGTGGCAAGAATTTAAAGCATGAAAGCACTTGTATTTTTTTGTGACTTATCCCCGTTTTGTAATCTTGCCTCACTTCCCCCTCCCACCTCAGTGTTGTGTGTTGTGCAGCAGCAATTTCCACACAACCTGTTGCACCGGTTCCAATTAAATGTTTGAGCTGAAGAGTTGGGTCAGTTTTATCTGGTCTGCTCTCCCTCCTGGCTCAAAGCATGTCCAAACCAGCCTTGTGACCTCTCTGTACACTCAGTGCTCTCCGCATGAATGTCAGGGTTACCTGGATGGTTTCAGCTCCCCTTTCCTTTGGCTTTGTGCTTGCCCATCTTTATTTTCACATCTCTAGAGGAATTAACTTAAAAGTGTTCTTGTTCAGGACAATTCGTGTTGCATAATTACCTGCAAGTAACAAAGCAGGTGGCAGTGGGGAATAATGCTGTGAAATCTGTTTCCTTTGCGCTGAGATTCCTCCAGAGTTCGGAGCATCTGGAAAATCACACACTCTGCGGTGGCTCTGCCTCGCCTCAGCCCTTGTAGGGGCAGGAAGGGCATTGCCTGTCTTGAGATCTTGTACCTGGTGTAATATTAACGCTGGCTGCAGCTGGGACAGGCAAGGGCAGCATTCCTGCCTGGGGATAACTGCGCCTTTAAAAGGAAAACTGCCTGTAACGCAGCTCCCGTCCAGGCTGTTTGCAGCAGCAATTCAAGTGGCACAACAGTGGCTACACAAAACAATTTGCCAGTTTTCAGGGCTCTTTGCAGGTTTCTTTGAGCGTGGGTCAGATTCATTTGTCCATTAATGAGAGAGAAAGAATTGCCCCTAACAGCTCAGGTCTTTGTCTCATCCTGCTCAGGAGGTGCTGTTAAAGTTGCGGGGTTGTTTTCTCTGGCAGCGTGTCCATGGAGCTGACAAAGCCACCCGGGCCACAAAAGCAAGGCAGGGAAGTGATGGCAGTCCCTGGCCAGCTGACAGCTGGGGCTGTCCCTTTCTGGCCTTGCATTGCAGCATCATCAGCAAAAGGAACTTGGCTGCGAGACTGGGCTTGAAAACGTAGCTGAGAGAACTATACTGTGAAATGAATAGGTGGACAAGAAACAGATTGCAGGGAGCTGGGCACAGCAGCTGCCAGTCTGAGCCCATAGAAATGACTGAATGGTTCAGGTCAGGATCTCTGGGCTCGGCAGGGGTGGGTGTGAGTGGCAGCCTCAGCAGAGGAGCTGCTGGCCACGGAGTTTGAGCCACTGCTCTCCATTGCAGTGCAGCTTCTCCCTCAGATACTCCTTCCTGTGCTTCTGATAACCAGTCCTTTGAGTCTGGGATCCTTTGCCAATGCTCACTGCATATCTGAAATTCAGAAGGGATGCTGCTTAGAGCAGCCCAAATTCTACACTGGGTGGTTGTGGGGTTTTTGAGCCTTTTCATGTACCCTTTTGCATCCGCACTTTAAATTGGTGCAAATAAAAATTTCTATATCTTGATTTGCACTAGCAGGCTTACACCCTGTTTTTTCTGAATTGCTATGATACCTCTCTGCTTTGTACCACGTTTTTCTGGCCAGAGTTAAATGTTGTTTTTGTACTTTCCACCAGGGCCAGTACTGCGACATCTGCTCCTCTGCAAACAGCAACAAGGCCCACCCCATCACAAATGCCATTGATGGGACAGAGCGCTGGTGGCAGAGCCCCCCTCTTTCCCGGGGGCTGGAGTTCAACCAGGTCAACGTCACCCTGGACCTTGGACAGGTAACACAAATCCTTTCTTCATTATATTGTAGACCGTGCTAGTGAGGAGCTGCTGCTGTGCTTCTAAAATCCTTTAGTGGACCTTGCTGGAAGTGTGGAAGAAAATCCACTCATTTAATGACAGGGCAGGAGGCCCTGGTTAAAATAGGGAAGGGAAAACGTCTTCCCTGTGTTTGTGACATTAACTACATTGTGCTCTTTGTTGTTACTGTTTAGATTTTCCCTAAAAGTTGAGTCGCTTGTGGAAACGCATCACATTATGTAGGTGCCCTTCCCCTTAGAGGGTACCTGCCTCTCAGAGGGGGACACTTAGCAAGGCCTCACCCCAAAATGGGAAATACAGCCCTGAAGAATTCAAGGTTGCACTCTAAAACTTTTAACTGGTGCGTTTAAAACTCTTTAAAAAGCAGCAAGTCCGTGCTGAAGGTCTTCCTATAAAAGACAAAGGGTGACGATGGATGTTTGGTCTCTAATGCTGGCAAGTCAGGGAATTATCATTGTAATATCAGGGCTGCCAGCCCCCTCTCTGCCACCTCCTCTGCTGCTCCTATTCATCTGCAAAATGTCCCTCCTGGAAATTGAGTGTTCTCTCAGACTTTCCTCAGCTTAGGGAGAAGCAGCAGCAAAGATGTCCTGTGACTTCACAAGTGGCTTTTTCACTCTCTCTGCTGGAGTAAAGGCTCATTTGTCACTGCAATTTGCAAGGTGCCTGACTCCAAATTTACACCCATAGATACCCAGGCTGTATTGATGCCGATACCCTTCTGTTAGATGCCTCAAACACACACTTTATTCCCCAGGATTGGCTCTGATCCGCTCCCTGCCTTGCTGTAGCACTCGTCTGGAGTCTGCCAAACACCCTTCATGAATTTGTTCTCTCCCTGAGTGCCAGCTGTCCAAAGCTGTGCTGTACCAGCAGCAGTGAAATATCTGCTGCTTCCCGGGCACAAGGGCTGTGTGGGCAAAGCCTCCCGGGGCCGCACACGGGAGCTGAGCCCTCACCAGCGTGGGTGGCATCTGCTGTGTCTCTTAGAAACAGCCCAGCTGGCAGGGATGTGCTGCTGGGTGGATTGCTTTGCACTTACTCCCCCTGTGACCAAGGGCCAGCCTGCAAAGTGGCTTTTCCATCGCTCACCGCTTCTCTGGAGAGGGATTTTCAAAGACCAGCTTTCCTTGGGAGCTTCTCCTCCTCTTTGTCATCCTCTGTGGCAACCTTCTGGCTTTAGGCCAGAGCTAACCCAGCTGCCCTGTGTGCCTGCAAGCTGCTGGGTTTGGCTCACCTGGGGGCTTGCAGCCTTCAGAGCTGCTGTGCTGGGAGCCAGAGCCTGGAATAATTTGGGAGGACTTCAGTACTGTTAAAACTGAGCTGGTTTAAGTTGACCTTTTCTCTCCTGAGTCTGTTTGCCCTCGGTACCCAGGGAGATGGGATTGCACCGTCATTTCTGCAGGATTGGTACCAGAATCTGCATGTGTGGTGCTGGTGGCAGATGCTTCACCTGGTGTGGATTTTCTCTGGGCTCACAGACCCTCTGCTTCCCTGTCACCTTTGCAGTACATCATAAACCCAACCACGTAAGAGCAGCACAATCCTAAAGCTTCAGTGGGTTTTAGTGGCTTCCCCTTTATACATGGCCTTACTGCATGTAATTGCTATAATAACCTGTTTATGCTCCTGGTGAGAGTCAGTTCTTTGCTTTTAACTCCTTTGTTTTGGTAGCTCGGGCAATAGAAACAAGATTAAATGTTAGAGAGTCGCTAATTTCCTTCCTTTGAAGTTGACTCTGTTTGAAAGGATGGAAGAGAGAGAAATTCTTGGGATGCAGTGTGGTCAGCAGGGCAAGTGCAGGATCCAGCCAGTGTACCTGGCAGCCAGGCTTCCCAAATTCCTTGGATACCAGTGAAAACAGCACAGGTGGCAACACCCTCACAGGTGTGTCTGACAGCAGGGCTTTTCTCTGGCTGGCAAACAAGGACTCTCCTTGCTCTGTGTATCAATCTAGAGAGCTCTTGGACCAATTAAGGTTTAATTTAAGGGACTCACAGCCACTAAAAACTTTTGTTCCTCTCGGGGCTCATGAGTGCCTGGAGTGCTGATGGCATTGGGGGCACGGCAGGGGCTGGCACAGAGGGTTGTGGTGTCAGCCCCTTCCTTTGCTGCTGCACTTCCCTGCTGCTTTCGTCCCTCTCCAGCCATAAGTGCTTAATTACCAGCTGGAATGGGGTTTCTCCAGCGTTTGGCGAGGCTGTGGCAACTGGGAGAGGGTCAGTTAATTAAGCAGCCTGTTGGTCTTTGCTTTTTGCTGGCCGGGAGCTCGCTCTCCTCACAGGGGTGTTAAAATCTTGTGGGAAGGAGAGAAGGAGGAATATTCGCAGCCAGCAAATAAGTTCCAGAATGGCTTGGGCTGGCCACCCAGCTGGTGTGGGGATATTAAACACTCTCCTCACGTCATCTTAGTGCCAGCAGCAGCCTAATCTTAATGGCTTCATCAGCAGGGCGGATCAGGGCTCCCACCATGGCTGGGGAAGGGGCTGTGTCCCATTATCTGCTGGGGGGGTTGGACGGGAATTGCTCCTGCTGGTACCTTCTCTGTTCCTGCCTCCTTGGGGAGCAGTGATTTTTCTTTTCAGAATTGGTGGGGGAGAAAGGCTGCCTGCAAGAGGAGGAAAAGTCACGTGAAGGTTTCCATGTCAGAGCCAGGTCTGAGTTCCAGAAATAAGACAAACAGCTCCAGGGAGGAAAGTTAAATGGATTTTAGGAGATGCTGAGGAGTATGGAGAGGGAATTTTTTTTTTCCTTGCTTTTAATCATGACCTTGTGCTTAGTATATTTAGGATGAATGGCTGGGTCACTGCACGAATTTGGTGTAAAATACATCATGGCACCGTGATGAAGCACAGCTCAGGTTTTGGAGAGTAGAAGAATTGAGGGTGCTGTGGGTTGGGGGGACACTGCTGTTGCTGGATAGTCTGGACTTGTCAAAATCCCAAAAAGTGGCTGTCCTACCTGGCTTGGAGGGCAAAGGTCTGTGTTGTGGTGAGGGCTCTTACACCTACCCCACTGCTGCTCAGCTCCAGGCTCTTTCCTCTCGTGCCTGGAGCCTCCAGGCCAGCTGGAAATGGGAACGTGCCTCTGCTGCAGAGGGGCTGTGCAGAGAGCAGAGGGACAGGAGACTGTGACTCACAGCCACCATGGGAATTGTCCCCTGTGATCCTGCTCTGATTAAATGCCACAGTGGGTGGAGGGGGAGGAAGGAGTGTGATGGAAGATTCTTTTTTTTTTTTCCCCAAAAAAGGTCATTTGAGTCAGAGCTGACAAGGTTTAAGGAAACATGAATGGCTGGCTCCCTGCCAGAGCCTGACATCTTCCTTGCATGAAGGTGAACCCAGGCCAGCCCTTCCTTGAGATGTTTATGGATAGTTGGTGCTTTATGATAAACTCTGGGGGAGGAACGCTTGCAGTCATGCAAGAGCAGGAGCTTCGTGCCAGTGCTTGCTTGAGGTTAATTACTGCAGTGAGAAGGTGGCTGGGGAGCAGCCCCCATCTCCCCGTCTTGTCTGCTGGCCCTGGTGACACTGGAGAACAGCAGGATTTCAGACTGAAGCTTTGCAGGGAGTTTTGATTTACATCCCAAAGGTATTTAGTTGTGCAGTGCCTGACAGAAACACCAACTTCCAGTCACTTCTGCTGAGGAGAGAAGAGAAGCCTCCTCCTTTGGAGACCTTCAGAGCTCCTTAAAATGCAGCTCCCTTTGGGGTTAGAAGGAGGGAAAGAAAAAGTTGCATTCATTGGTAATTCACAGAGATGGAAAGGAAATGAAAGGGATTGTAAGCCAAGCTCCTGGGCCAGTGGGAAGGTGTGGATTGTAGTCACTCTGGGGTGTCTTGGCAAGGGAGTAGATCGATAACTTTCTGGGTGCTTTGAGAAGCACCTCTTGAGTTTTGTACAATGGGATCTGCCAAAGCTGCCGCTTTTTCTGGCCTTGGAACTGATTAACTTGTGCTTGCCTGGCTCTTCCAGCTCCAGAGTAAAGGTGTTGAACCACAAAACACACAGGGTGCTTTAGCCCTTGGCCAACAGGCTGCTGGTCTTACAGTGTGAAACTTGGCTCAAAAGGAGCCGGGTCTTTTTCCCATGGTGGATTTTCAGGGCATAAACCTACTTCCTTTCCCTTTTGCACTGCAAACGTGGCCCCTCAGGACCAGCTTTGCACAATGGTTCGATGTGCAGGATGCCCACAAATGTGTGAGTATAGCTAAATGCCTGATTGCATGAATTGCTCAATCCTCGTTGTGCGAACGGTATTCTTGTTAATGAATATTAAATTCCTACTCATCTTTGGCAGATCTGGGCTGGATTAGACCTGGCCTAGTGCTAAAGGAACACCACTGATCCAGAGCTTAGTACCTTGTGTGTAGCAACACTCTGAAGTCTTCTTTCACCTCAGTTTCTCATGTCCCATTTATTTTCATTTAGTTGAAATAGTAATGGGAGCTGCTGGTGGAGGTCTTCAGGAGCCCTCTGTGAAAGGCAGCTGGAAGGAAATCCCTGCAAACTGATGGGCTGAGGCTCGTCTCCCTGTTCCCAGCAAAAGCCTTCAACATGAAGATGAATCTGATGTTTATTCCATGGCTTAATTAATTGAAAAATCCCTCTTGAGGGAGTAAACTCATGAAATCCCTAGAGAACACTCAGGGTTCTTCATGAATGAAGATGATGTCCTAGAGGCTGCTTTCCCTAGGCTTGATGTGGGATAGGGGTGATGGTCATGGAGGCATTTTCAGCTGAAAACGATTTAAATTTCTCCCTTTTTTCACCTTGTTCCTTTTGCAACTTCATTTCCGTTGCTGTGGGAGCCCTTACTGCCTCCGGTGATGAAGCTGCTGCTTACATTTCCCTCAAGGGCACTCTTGTTCATTCTTGCTGTACACAGGGGGAAACTTGAACTGAGTCTTTTCTTTTCCTTCCCCTCACTGGGGATGTCTCCTGCAGCATTCTCCCTGGCACACATCCCTGGAAAATGCACAGTGCCCATTTCTCTCTGGGCCACAGGCTCCTTACCTGCCATGTTTTTCATGGAGCATTGCAAGAATGGCTGAGGATTTAAGGGGTTTTTTGTACGTGGTTTTTACTTTTCTCTTACTGCTGAGGAGTAACCATTTGGTAATTACTCCTACTTGGTTGTCACTGTGCTGGGGCACCACTGTGGGAAAGGGGTAGGAGGGCTTAGTGACATTTATTGTGAGCTTTTGCACCTTAAATAAAGGGCTGGGGCGTAAAATCTCTAACAAAGACGTTCTTTCTCCAAATTGTTCTCTGGCTCTTGCAGCAAAAGCAGTATTAAAAATAAAGCACATTAAGTAGGCTGAGCAGAAATCTTTTTCACTTTCAACAGCTGAGCATGTGGTCTCTTCCCCTGTGTAGAGTCCTCTACAATTGCCATAAAATCCTTCAAAAGCATATCAAGATCTTTGTTTATAGGCTTCAAAACGATAGTTTCCTGATCTGAGACGGTTTGTGGGTTCCATTTAACCACAGAGTCTGTTCAGTGCTGCTGTCCTTTGCCATGGCTGTGGAATGGAAGCAGGGTATATATTTTTAATGCTTCTCTGGGAAACGTAGAAAAGGTGTGACTGGGAGAGCGTGCAGCACTGGGAGCTGGCACCGAGCCCAAGTGGATGGATCTTCTCTCCCAATTTATTTATCACTTCATTGTTTAAATTAACTTAGCTGTGTAGTCTCTTCTGTTTTCTTCAAAGCTGCGGTTCCCCTGACCCGGACCAGCAGCTATTTAGGGGGTTTTTCTTTGTGCTGATAAAGTGGGATTTTTGCCTTTACTTAGCCCAGAAAGGTCGAGAAGGGCCATCTGCCAACTCCCACCAGATTCCTGGCTCCAAAGGCTGTGTGGGAGCCACTCAGGTGAGCGGGAAGGGAGTGTCTGGTTGTTAATCAAGTGGGGATCTGTCTCCTCTGGCAGCAAGAGCAGACCCATCCTCTCCTTTTCAAACAGCCTTGCCAAACTGGATGCCAGGCTCCGGGATCCAGAGCAGCCAAGGCTGAAACTTCTTTCCTCGTTGTTGCTGCTGCTGCTGTTGGTTGCTGTTAAAGGAAAAGATGTGCAGAATGCTGGTGTAGGTAAATCACGGGTAACACATGAATTTTTAGTTGTGCGTTATGTTTATTCCAGTCATGAACCAGTACTGCTTAAAAATCAGTCTTCTAGGGCTGCAGTGACTGGAAAGTATTTCACTTGTAACATCTGATTCCCGAAAGACCTGCCCTGCCTCCCGTCTGCCAGGCTGTGAGCACGGGGAGGAGCAGGGGAGCAGGAGGCTCTGGGCAGGTCACTCGGCACTGTGGCACCTTTTGTGGCCTCGAGGAGGTTGTTTCTGCCTGTCCTTTGCATCTTGTACAAATGACCCTTGTGCTTCAACAGCTTAATCTTCCCAGAGGCTGTGCTTGCTCTGCCTAGACCTGAACCAGGTGTTAAAATAAGCCTCAGCCTCCCCCCCCCCAGAACAGCTCCAGGTAATGACTGATGAAAGGATAATTGCTGGTTCTAAGAAATGCATGCAAGATTTCCACTGTAGTTTCTCCCTAGGTGTTGTTGCCTATTTATAACGTTGGTGTGATGAGAAACAAAGAGGCTGAGGGTGAGGTCTCCTGCCGTGGAGCTTCTAATTCCCTCCAGGCTGTCCCTTCCTTCTCGGCTCCCTGGGATTCTTCAAAGATTAGGAGAGAGCCTCGGGGTGAGCGCGGGCTGGGGAGAGAGGTCAGGCTGGCATAGGGGAGGCTTTAGTTTGTAATGAATAGCTGGAAGGCAAGCCTGGTAATTTCTTGCTGTTCTCCTGGAAAGTGTCTGCTTGGCTGGGCTGGAAAACAAGAGCGTGCCTTGACTGGGGTGTGTGTGGGCACACGTGCTCCGGGGTCAGCTCTGTCCGGGCCGTGCGGGGCTGCACCAGGCGAGCTAAAACAGAGCGGGACCGCCTGGGTCAGGCCCCTGTTTGTGGTGTTTTCCTCCTGCAGAGAGATGTTACAGGGAGTTTTTGGGAAGGTCACGTTGCCCAGTGGAAGCAGAGAGGTTCACAGCTGTGACACACAGTATGCTGGCATCCCATTACGTGGTTTAGCATTTTCTGTGCTTTGGCTTGTCCCGCCTCCAGAATGGGAATACTGTGTTTTATCTCCATCATTTTCTGTGCACGGCCTGCGTGCAGGAGCCTGCGCAGCACCAGACCAGTGAGTACAAAATATGTTGCAGAAGAGAATGATTTCTTGAGTCAAGCTCTCAGCTTGGCTCTGTGCAGCCCTTGTCCTCTGTCTGTCACTTCTTGCAGCAAGTGAGAGCATCCCTCAGCCCTATGGGTGCTCATCTGTGCATGAACTCGTGTCCTGCACCCACCCCCGAGTGCTGAAGCTGCTGAAGCGAGGGCTGTGAGCCTGGAATTGCTGCCAGTCCTGCTCTTCGTGTGGGACTGGGAGACAGGCTCATCCTGTGGCATTGCACAGCCAGTTCAGTTCTTGACGCTTGTCCTGGTCAGGATGGGAAGCCCCTCAAGTGAGCTCTTCCTGCTTCCTGGGGCACAATTCCAGGAGCTGTCCTTGCCCTCCACAGCTCCAGCACAGCTATGTCCTGGCACAGATCCACAGGGCTGGCAGGGAGGATGCTAAATACACTTTTGATCATCTGCCTAGTCAGCTTCTCTGCTCTTTCAAGCCTGTTCTAGCCCCCTGCACCTTTCTTTTGATGCTTTACCAAGCCTGGCTCAGCCCTGCGTTCATCTCTGCCTTATCCTTTTATTGTCGTCGTAAACGTGGGCCTTCAGGCTGTGCCCAGCCTTGATCCGCAGTCGTTTCCTGTTTTCTGGATTCAGTGCTCTTCAAATTCCAGACGTCCCCTCCTGAGTGTAATGCCAACAGGGCAATAAATAGCACACTGCTTCCCGTTTGATAGAAATGAAAAGGGAGATCAGTAGGAAGACACAAGGGGAGAGGCACATGCGTGGTGTGGTGGGGTGGAAGAGTCTTCCTTGATGGCTTAAGAGCAGACTCCAGATCAGTGGCAGTTCATTAGGGAAATGTGGCCTATTCACACAGACCTGGTAGCTGAGGATTTGTCTGGAGGTGTCCTGGAGGTTGGAGAGGAGAGATGGGAACAGGGATGATACTGGGAGATCCAGGGAGGAAGAGGACAAAGCCTTGAGAGTGGCACATGGATGACTCTGCACAAGGCAAGGACTGGGCAGTGGTTTTGGGGCTACTTTGGCCACCAGAGACTCTGACAAGAATGAGAGGAATGACGTTTTATTCCCCACAGAAAGACTTGCCAAACATGACTATAAAAAAGCCTTTGTTAACATGAAGTCACTGCTAATGGAAGGTGGGTCTGGATGGTGCCAGCTCCTGTTTGTGCAGTGGAGGAAGCCACGTTGCCCGTTTCCTCTAGGCACCCCAACCTGGCCCCAGTGCTTTGGCAAGGCAGCCAGACAGAGGCAGGGAGAGGATGAGCAGGTGATGGGGCCAGCAGTTCCTGCTGCACCAAGTCTTGCCAGGACTTGTCAGTCAGAGCTCCTGGAGGACAGTGTTAGGATGGGAATTTGACATTCTTGTCCTTCCCTCTGTCAAACAACAGAATATTCACGGGAGATGATGTGGCAGAAAGCATGATTCCTTTTGTTCCCAGCCACATCTACCTGGAGAAGCCGGGGCTCAGCCAGCAGGGTTAAACCAGCTGAGCTCCCGTGTTGTGTGGTGTACATGATGATCTGGAAGTTAGAACAGCTTCCCTTAGAAGAAGTTGCCTTTATCCTAGAAGATGTCCATATCACTGATGGCTTTTTCCGTGAAGCTGTGTGCTGAAAACTGCACCTTTGATAGAGCAGATTTCCTGGCAAAGCTCGTGTTTGTAACTTGCTCTAGTTGGTGTGCCCTGCCTGAGAATCACTTTGCATCTTCTGCTTGGCATCCTGAGTCTTGCCAGTGGTTGTTTGTGTAACCCGTGCAGGGACAAGCAAACAGCCAAACTGAGAATTGCCACAGTTTTTTTTTTAGTTTCTCTTTCCCATTTCTTTTTCTGCCTGCTTTAATACAGAGCTCTCCCTCACACACACACTCAAAGCTGAGCTCTATTTATGGGTTCCTGCAAGTTCCCATCACTGTGGATTGGATCATGCCCCGTGCCCAAAATCCAGCTGGCATGCTGCTGTAGGCATCTCTTGGATCTAGTTAAATGTGCTCAATGCCAAGCCCCGATGGGAAGAGGAAAAGAATGGCTTTCTGGTATTTGCACATAGTTGCAAACTGTAAACACAGACCCATGACTGCAAACAGAAATCTGTACTGCTGGCTTCATCGTGACTTCACTGTTGTTGTCCTGGCTGTTTGCTAAAGCTGTTCCTTAATCCCATTCCAGGCTTTTGCAAAGTCTGCATCCACCCAGACTTAGTGGGCACAAAGATTATGGCTGGACTCCAGGAAGGGGTTTGGTTATTTCTTCCTCTACCAGTCGTCGTTTTCTGCCTTGGAGCAAGCTTGCTTCAAGTGTCTGTAAATGGGGCTGGAAATACAAGGGGGTCTTGGGGGGATTGTGAGGACAAACCCCATGTTCTTGTGAGCCTTGTAGGTCTGAACAGCAGCAAGAACTCCACACAAACAGTGTAGCTGCAGATCCGTGCTGGTGTTAGCAGTGCCATTGGGAATGTTAATCCCGCTGTGACCCTGGTATGTGCTGCTGTTGGGTCAGCTCACCCGGCTGTGAATGGCAGTGTCATGGTGGGGAAACTTGCTGACAAATGCTAACGTGGTGCACGGCTGGGATGCAGATTTTTAGAAGAATAAACCTGCTTGCATGTGTCGGCTTTGGCTTTGTTGAAATCTGCTAACGAGCAGGCTTTGAACCCAGAGCTGTCAAGGCTTGCAGGAGCCACGCAGAGGAATTACAGAAAGGCAGCGCTGCCTGGAAGCTGGGTGCTCTTGGCTTTGGTGCAGGGACCTCATACAAGGTGTGGGGGAGACTCTTTTCCTCTTGGAGCTGGGTCGTCTCGGTACATGTGGGATCTGGAGCCTTGTCAGGTCCAGAGAGGGGCCTTCCAGAACCACTTGGCCCTGGGAATGGTGAAGTAAGAAATACAAGGAAAGACAGGCATTTGCCACCTCCTAGAACTGGGTTGAGAACCAGACAGAAATAAGGTGTCAGAGCTGGAGCATCCATATCCCCTTCCAAATCCAATGGAGGGAGGATTTAGGTATATTCCTTTCGAGTGCTGGAGAGCTTGGGGTTCCTGAGGCTTGTGTGAGTCACTCATCATTGGCACTTGGCCATTTGAAATGAAAAGCCTTTCAGGGGCTTTGGTGGCAAGCTGAGACCTCTCACGTTGTGCCAATTTTTAGCTAATTCGTCCTCTTCCGTTTCCTTCCCCTCCTCACCCTTCCCATGCGCGCAGGTTTGTGACAGGATATCCACTTCATCCGAGGGAATTGGGGGAAATACTTTCTTGTAGCGTGGCCTGCTGCCAAGGTTGCTTTGTTCTCCTGGTCACTGAAAGAACAGCCCAAGGAAACCCTTGGAGCTGAAGCTGGCATGCGACTTAGTGGATTTCCTGCAGCTCTGGAAGTGAAATGTATGACATGGGGATTTTTTTGGGGTTTTTTAATCCCATAAATGCAAGGAAAAAGAGGACTTGGGTGGGTTACAGACAGGCTGGGTCTGAAATCCTCTCTTTGATGGGAAATTGCTGTGTCACAGACATACAAGTGCCTTGTCAAGGTTAAAATCGCTCTTGGGGGTTTGTTTTTTAGTTGAATTAAGAGCTGAGCTTGCAACAGGCCTGGGGTTTTTAGTAGAGTTCAGTTTGTGGTGAAGATGCTGGTTGACCCTGCACCATTCAGTGTGTGTTGTAGCTGGAGGCTCTGCTTAACAACTCCCGAGTGCTCCATGAAGGCATAAGTCATTTTTGTCACAAATTCAGAGCTATATTGATAATGGCAAGAAAAGTAGTGAATTGTAGTGTTTGGGACTTAACTCCTTGCTGTGGCCAAAGCAATGATGTCCAGGGCCCTGAGGTGTTGTATAGAGAGGGTGAGACAGCTCTTCCTCATTGTGGTGGGCTGACACCTGGGCTTGTGCTCTACCACCATCCCACTGTGCCCTGTGGGACTCAAGATTTGGCTCCTGTTTGTAATAGGAGATCGGGTGGCATTTATCTGTGTACGTGCTGTGTTGTGGTGGGATCCTTACATCCCTGCCCAGGACCTCCAGAAAGCTGGGAATGTCACAGAGATCTAATTCACTGTTGGCCACAGAAGAAGCAGATGCTGTTTCAAGTCTCATCCAAAGCACAAAATCCTATTTGTATCCTATGGAAGGGGACTTGAGTGGTTCTTTTTTCAGCCCATGATTTAGCCAAGGGCTTCCCAAACAAACTTAGCAAATCAGCAAGGCTTTGGCAGTACTGAAAAGGGTCTTACTATAGCTCTTTTATAGTATTTTTTAAATTTTATTTTTAGTGCTGCAGAGCCTAGGATGTCTGGATGGAGCAGGTCCCAGATTTGTGCAGCTCCTAGCACGCTCTGGAGAGCCCATCCCAACAAGCTTGTGGTCCTGACTGATGGAGCTGTGCTTGTAAAACTCTGGGTGTAAAAACCAGCCTGCAAGCTGTCTAAAGCACAGACAAGTATTCTTTTGTCTGGCTTCTCCCTTTTAATTCTAAACTGGCCCAGGAGCTCCTCTAAGAATATTTAAATACCTTGTGCAGTGAACCTGTATTGATCTTACTTGCTGTAACTCAAACAACTCACAGAACATACGGTTGGGAACATTTGTTTGCTCTGGATGGTAGGAATGTCCTCTTGAAAATGTGCTATGCTGTGGTAAGAATGAATAGAGGGTTTTTCCACCCCCTCTCCAGGTTTCTGAAGGCCAAAGTCTTGAAAGGGCTTAGAAAGGCTGCTGAAGCTGCTGATAAGATACGCAGCAAATGTGCTCGAGAGCCTAATGTAGGAACAGAAATGTCTGAGCTGTTTGCTTTCCCCTTAACAGTGTGAAAAATTAGTGTGTCTTATTAAGGAGCCTGGGGAATTGTGTGCTCACAGTGAGGGCTGTGCTGAGCCATTACTCCTGGCTTGTGTTATCCCTGGGGCTGGCAGCTGAAACGCTTGGTTTGGAGTTACTGGGTAGGAGAGCGGAGCTCATTTGGACCCTGCAGAGCCCCAGTTGAAGTTTTGTTTTTAGCAGGCTCCCTCTGGCTCTGAGCTCGCTGCAGGGATGGGATGGCCTCTTGATGCAGCAAGCCCTGTGTTTGGAGAGGGGTTTTTCTGTCCAGTTTATCCTTTATTTTCTTCCCCTACCACCTTGTTGTTCATGTGTCTCATTGGTGAAGGAAGCTCTGCAGCAATTTTGGCAGGAGGTCTGTGCACCTGCTGAATGTGCTGGGAGCTTTTGGTGAGGCTGGGCTCACACACCATCAGCCAGCTCAGGGGGAGGATGCTGCTCTACACGGTGTATTTTATACCAGCGCTGCTTTTTGCCTGAACTGTGTGAGTGTTACCCCAGGCCATGGGGGCAGAGGAGCAGGGCACTCATTGGAGCTGCAGGATCCCACTCTGCCCACGCTGGGCTGCTCTGACATCCACGAGCCATCTGCAGAGAGCCACTTCCATGAAGGCCAGTTGGACATGTTTCATCAGGATGTGGTGCCCTGAGAATGACTATTGTATGCTATTGCTTAAAATGTAGCTATTGCTTAAGAACTTTTTTAACCTCTTAAGTCAGACACACCTGTGCCTGTGCCCCCACCCTGGACACGTGCCATCCCATATGCCTCCCCTTCTTTCAGCAGTGGTCTTTATTTCAGTGGTGTGTGCTTACTCACCCAGACCTCTTATCTCCACTAAATCAGAGCTTTCTTAAGCCCTTGTGTTTTCTGTAGCACTCCCCTTATCTCTGTTCCTTCCCAGGGCTGGGCAGTGGGAGCAGGGAAGCAGGAGGGGCTGAGCACACTGTAAATGCCTGTTTGCCCTGCACTGATGATGCTGTGCAGCTTAACAGCAACAGACAAGGCTGAGAGCACCTGTAGGACAGTTGGGTCTCCCCAGATTGCTGGGCACTTGGGGGTTCTGCAAGGTGATTTTAGTTTTTAGGGTCTGAGGCAGTGGGATTTGTAGTGTGTTAATGCAGTCCAAAACTGCAGTTTCTCGTGTGGATGGCAGGTCAGAGAAAAAGTCTTGCAGGTTGCTGTCAGGTGTATCTATGGTCTTGTCTCTGCTCTCTGTCCCCTTCCAACCACCAGAATAAGGATACTGTGAAATCCTGTGGGAATTTGCCATCCACAGGGAAGGGCAGCAGCTCCACAACTCACCCCACCTTTACCCCAGTCTGTAGCCAGAGGTGCAGGTTTGGGCTGTGACACCAAACTGCATCTGCAGGTGCTGTTTAGGGGGAAACCTGTGCAATGTGAGCACACCTGGATGAGGTGTGACTGCCTGCTGGGGTGCAAGCAGCTGTGTGGGTGTGCATATCCTTGGAATAATGTCTGGATAGTTGTACAGCACTGTCAGTTTTGCTGTTTGTAAGGCATCTGACCTTTCTTCTGCTAAGGCTTTCAACAAGTCAATTTACAGTCTTGGAAGGGACCACCCAGAGCCTGGTTTTGTGGCTGGGGAGAAGGAAGGGAGGGAGCTCTTCAAAGAGCAGAGGAGATGAATTTACTCCCGTGGCCTGTATATTGATTTCATGAACCGTGAGGCTCCGAGGCAGATGCCAGCCTGCTTTGCTGTGATCTTGGCAGAATGTGACCCCTGTCCCTCAGCAGCAGAGCCACGGAGGCGATCACGTTTCCCCAGGCAGATCCGATTTCTGGAGGCTGTGAGGGTGATGTACCCTGTGCCTGGGAACGGGGCTGGGTGGTGTTGCAGGGGAGGCTTTGGCTGTGCCTGGTAGGCACACATCGAGTGCAAACACCCACCTCAGCAGCTCTGGAGACCAGTGCCAAACTGGATTGCTTGTAGCTATGCTGTTTGCATGACCGGCTTTGCCTCCCCTCCTTTGAAGATGATGATTCTCTTTTGAAAACGGGAGATCAAGAATCTGGTCTCAAGACGTGTTGAAAGACACTATTTACAAATGTTTATCCTGGAAAATATTTATAAAGCTCCCCTTGGGAGCAGAGCTGTGCAGTACAGTGGCCTCCTATGGACTGCAGTACAGCTGTCTGACAGCTCATGAGCCAGACCTGCTCAGGCTGGTGTCCTGCTGAGATCCCACTTCTTCCCAAAAGCCACTTACTGCAGACCCCATGGTGTTTATGTCGCTGTTACACACAGGGCTGTATTCAATGCTAAATGGCACTCGAAGGGCTCTGCCTCTAGAAGAACTGCAAGTGTTTAGCAAAGGATAGAAGTTATTTGGCTGCTCTAAAGGCATTTTGGGACATTCACATCAATAAAAGATCAATAAAAGCTTCTTGTTAATCTCCTAGTGACATGATGTGCTACAGCAATGCTACTGCCGTCTCCAAAGTACCAGCCTCGTGTCCTTGGTCCTTGCTCCAAGGAGCAGCACCAATTCCAGATTTCAGCAGTAGCGTGGGGTAATGTGCACTGTCCCTGCCTGAATCAGAGCAAATCCCAGAGCCTGATGGAGATGAACTCCCTGTGCCTGTGGTGCTGAGGGTTGCACACATCTCCGGTGAGGACATGCACTGGGTGTTCCAGGCGTGCTGAGTTGGTAATCCCCTGTTTATGCTGTATCCATAAATGCTACGTGAGTTCCGGTCCTTTTTTCTCACGTTGAGGGATAGTAAATCAGCCCTGGTGATGTTATTTTCTGGGCAGTGAGTGTGGATAAGGCCTTGGATTTCTGCAGTGGGGGACTGATCAGTTATCATGTCCCCCCACTACCAGGAAGGAGGAAACATGAGATGGCTGGGGTGTTGTCTCTGGTGCCGGCGTTGGAAAGGCTTTGGGGTTTATTTTCCCCGCATCCCAACGTCAGCAGTGAGTCCTGGTGCGGCTTGGCGTTCCTGCCCTGCGTGCCTCGGTGTCCCCGGGGCTGGGACAGGATGTGAGCGCGTTCGTGGCGCGGTGGCCCTGGGTCGGGTTGCTGGAAGGGAGAGGGGTGACAGGTGCGTGGCCGGCGGCGCAGCCGGGGCGCGGCGCGGCTCCCCGTGCTCTGCGAATGAAATCCGCCCGGATTTGGAACTGGGTCAGGAGCGTGGCCTGAAACACACCGAGGGGCTGGAGGAGTTCTGGGCTGCGCCGCTTCCTCCCGTCCCTGGCTGCCGCCTCAGCCAGAATTCGGTGTCAGAAATGTGAGCAGGTGGATTAGCGCTGCTGGCTCGGCGCTGACTGAGCAAAGCCCTTACAGTGATGGGGTTTGCAGTTGGCCTCTTCCTTCTTTGTGTGCCGAGCCCTTTCCGACCAGGGTGGCTGAGATGTGCCGAAAGCATCAGTCCTCAGCCAAGTGAAGCTGTCGCAGTCAGGCTGGGCTTCTCTGTCAGCAGCAAGACCCACGGTGGGCAGCCCTGGGGCCGGGCAGAGGAACATGGGGCTCTGCAGGGAGCAGAGAAAAGCTGCTGTGGATGTCTGAGCTGTGGGGGCCGCTGGGCTGGGGAGCAGAGTGACCGCACGTGTCCGCAGCGTGCGTCGTCTTAATGTGTTGTTTATTTGATGTGCTGTTTGTTCTGGCACAGCCCGGGCGCACGCTGGGGTGGATAATGCTGGAGAACAGCGTGAGCTAACCCTGCTTCTCAAAGAGAAGCCTTGCATTTGTTGGAAGCATCTTTTCTCCCAGTGCCTGCTATGTGGAAGCCAGGGATTCAGGAACGGAGGGGAGTCTCTCTGCCTGTCCCCAGGGCAGGGACAGCAGCACACCTCTGTGTGTGTGGGAGTGCCTTTGGTGTTCAGCATAGCTGCACCAAACCTGGATAAAGGCTTCAGGCTTCAGCTGCCCCACAGCTATAGGACAGAGTGCATGGGATGGGGCATCTGCACTCTGCCTTCCCTCTTCCCTTATATCTTCTGCTGGTCCTTTGAAGGGTGTCTGGGGCTTTCCACAGGCTTGGCTACACGGCCAGCAGTGACAGCCAGCACACAGGATATGGCCGTGGTGGGGACAGTCAGCAGCCTGGCCCAGGGGGACTGCCTGGTGTCCCACCACATAGCGAGCCATCAGTTTCCTGTTATTGGTTACAATAGCACAGTGCCTGTTTAAAAACAACCCGCATTAGCCCTCCCTCCGAAAGAACTTGAACCTGTCATGAAAGCTAGAGGAGAAACATTTTCCCAGACATCTTGTCCAAAGTGGAGCATTTCTGGAGCTTGAAGCTGAGGGAGTGGAGGGACCTCACTTGCCATCCCATGGGGTTGGGGACATGTCAGCATCACCCAGAGCGTATCAGCTGAAGCAATGTGGGGTGGAGATGAAAAAAATTCCCTGGTATTTCAGTGGCTGATCGAAACCATACTCGAAAATCTCTGCCTGCGGGAGTTGCTGCATTTCATTAAATAAAAACAGCCTCTCTTCCTCCTCCTGGAGCTGAGCTGACAGGGGCAGACAAAAACCACGTTGTTGGTATCACTCACGATACGATCTTATCAGCCCCTGCCTGTAAATTGTGACCAAGTTTGACTCTTTCCTTGGATTGATTTGGGAAGGCTCCTCTTCCCCAGAAATTAGTTTTCCAGATGCTTACTTTAAAGGGGAAAAAAAACCTAGTTAGGGATTTTCTTTGGCCACCTTTCCAGCTTCCAGCTGTTAAGTGCTGGAAATGTGTTCTTCATTATGTCCAAGAGAGAAATGTTTCTTTCTTCCGATTGGGGAGGCAATAAATATTTCACAACATAATATGCTGCAGACAAGTGAGTTAGTGTGGTTTGTTCTCTGGGCAGCAGCCCCGGCGGCTGCCGTGGGGAGCCAGCGCCGGTGTGATGGACGGGGCAGGGATTCAGCTGTCCCCAGGCTGTGCACAGTCACTTTATTGGATTATTCTGCCTTCAGAACCAAGCCCCACAGCAGAAGTCAGCAATCCTCAGCAGCCCCTTGGCATTAACTGTCTAGCGCTGCCATTTACAGCCAGCCTGCCGCCTCCTACGATTCCTCTCTCCTCATCTGACCCCGAAGCAGTTGAGTTCTGGGTTGAGCCTGATGAGCCGGCAATGGGGCTATTTTGGATTAAGAGGAGGAGGGGTGAATTCCAGCTTTGTGGATTACTCCATCCTCTGCCAGCATCGGCTTTGCTGCTATAGCAAGGATGCTCCAGTTTGCTTCTGATGGTCCTGGCCAGCATGGCCTGGGCACTTCCATAGATCAGAGAATTGCAGGATACCACCCAGCACTTGTTCCAGCTGATGTTAGGCAGTTAAGTTGCCAGAGTTTGCCATGTACTTTCCTCTTTGGTCAAGAAGGTGCACAGGGTTAGATAAATTTGGGCATCTGCAGGAGTTTCTGTCTGTAGTCACTGCATCCAGCTTGGTGATGCCAGGGACAGCTGTGACAGTGTCTAGATCTGAGGGGATTTTCTTGGGAAAGATGGAGAGAAGGGGCTGTCATCGATGGTAACAGCAACCCATGACCTAAATCAGCTCATGAAAGTAGTGCTGTAATCAGGGTGCCTCCATGAAGGAGCCCTGGGAGCAGAACAGCAGTGGCTGGTGCTGTAGATGACAACTCGTAGTGTGACAGGAAAAAATATCAAAAATGCTGTGGGCTGGTTAAAATTCAAAGGAGTGTGAGCCCGCATGAGCCCCAACAGGGAGATGACATGACTGAAAGAGCAGAGCTGGAAAGTAGAACTGAAGTGTTTCTCGGACAGGAAATGAAGGAGCAGCCCAGCGGGTGGGAAGGTGGTTGATTCACAGAGTTGGGAATTCTCCCGGGTCTCTGCTGTGATCCCTGTTCTGCACCTGGCATGGGCAGCTCTCATGCAGCCCATGTGTCCTCTGGGGAGTGTAAGGGGGCACAGGTATCCATATGGGAATGCTGGGCAAGTTACCAGCTGTTGGTGTTGTAGTTGTATCTCTGCAAAGCCTAATCTGGAGCATACATCACCTGTTGAGCTCTCTCCTGCCTATGTAACTCCAAAAATTATTCCATCTTTTTTGCTTCTCGTATTTTCTCTGGCAACAGCGCAAAACTAATGGGAAAGGCAAAATGGGACTTCTCAGATGTTCTAGACCTTAATTCCCAGTATGGGAAATGCTTTAAAATATCTGTTTTGATCACAAAAACTGCAGCATATTTTCCCTTTAAAATATTGTTTAATAAGATTTTTTTTTTTTAAATGAATTAAAATACCAATAGAAGCAGCAGGGCATAAGCCAAGCATTAAGAAAAAACCCTTGAGGATAAAATGAGTTTGCGAGCAATTTGGTCTTGAACTCTGTGGGAATGGGACTAAATCTGTGAAGTCTTCCCGGATATCCCGACATAATTTGGAGCCCTAAAAATAGCCCAAAACTTGAATAGCCTGGATGACCTCGAAACTGCTTTTCAAGAGACTTTTAGTGTAGTCAGAGTAGGTGAACACCCTGCAGCACATCCAGGTTTCAGGAACCCTGTATGAGTCAGTTGGGGGATTGCTAATTGGTTACCAGTCTTCGTTAGCATCGGGCTTTGATGGATTGGGCTCCCGCGTTTGCTCCTGCGATGAACAAATAGTGGTGGGGCACAGTGGCCTCCTTTGGAAATGTGAAGTGAGTCTGAAGGGCCCCATTAAGCAGGTCCCAGGGAGCCTGTTTCACAGAAGACCACGGCCCTCAGTGCTGCCGGCTGTGCTGGCCCAGAGCCCACTCCAGTGATTTATTCCTGGGCTCCAGCGCTGACCCCGGGGCGGGAGGAGATGCAGAAAGGTGCTTACGAGGGAGCTCTGCTTTGAAACAAAGCAGCCAATTTCCTCTCACCACAGACAAGCCTTATCTTGGGAGATTACGTTGGTCTCCAGTGGAGCCTCTGGTGTCATAACCGTGCTCTTCCTGGGCAGATAGAGAAGCTTGTGCAACAATCCCATAGCAGCAGCCTGGGATCTGATGTGGCTGTGACTCACGAGCCCTGGACTGTGTGGGAAGTGCTGGGACCAGGCAGTTTGGGGCTTTTGGGTTAGTTTTCGTGTTTTTTGTGGTTTTGAGTTTTTTTTTCTAACTGGCAGATGAGAAGAGCTGCAGGACCTGTTGTCCTGGACATTGAAGAGAGGCTCAACTCAGGTGCCTTTTGAGGCATCTCACTGATGCCTGACTGCTGTTCTGGGTGTCTGCAGATGTGTGGATCCTGCTGTGCTGTCAGGAGAGGGCTGCCCACCACCTGGGATCCGTCTTGGTGGTCTGACAGGCATGGGGATTTCTCCCAGTAGTCACGCATGGATGCTGTCCAAGGAAAAGGTCTTCTTTGGGACGTGTTCTCCTCAGCCAGACAGAGAACGTTGTTTTCTCCAGCTCCTGGCAAACACTTCTCAGTGCACTCTCACAAATACAACTGCAGGAATCAACTGCTTACAGGGTTGTTGTCCAGAAAGTTTGCCATGTGGGTTGTAGATAAGCTGCTTAGTCCATCATACCCAAGAATGAGCCATAGTTTATGTTCCTGGCACAAACATAGCTGAAATGTGTTTGCATTTTTCCCTCCTGTGATCCCAGTGGATGCTGCCTAGCCTGGCGTTGCTGATGGGCTGCATATAGGTTGGTCTGGGGGAATTTCGTGGTTACCCTGTCCTCATCAGCCAGGAGAGATTACTTCTCATCTCTTCATGCAAAGCCCCATCCTGCCTCTCCAAGTGTGCTGGGTAGCCAGGTTGATGAAGATTTTGGGCTGGTGTTTATATATATACTTTTTTTTTTAGCTCATTCAAATTGTTCTCTGATGCTCAATGTTCTTTTTGAAGCTGGGGCAGGAAGAGGCTGGAGATAAGACAACAATAAAAGGCTGGAGTAAACCCTGCAAGCAGAGATAATGTACTTCAGAGAATATGGGTGAGCTGGCAAGACTGGAAAGTTCAAGGAAATTTGAACTTTTGGCCAGTCAGGATGATTAGTTTTCCCACCAATTGCTCTGCACAGCCTTGGCTTTTGGTGTACCTGAGACAGCTTTTAATTTCACTGGGACCACCTGTTAGATACAAGTTCTTTATGTTCAGAGTTGTATGACAGTGTATCTATTACTTCACTAATTTTTTTAAAAATATTAGTTCGTTTAAAGGATTTTGCTCTTAATACCTGGCCTAAATCAAAAGGTTTCTCATGTACCCTCCTCAGCTTTTCCTCCCCTGCATTCTTGTTGCACTAATCCGTCTTGTGATATCTGACACTTCTACAACAAGGAGAAATTAATCACTGTGCTTTTTGTCTTGATTTTGCACCCTCCCACCCCAGCTTGTTGGGAACTTGGCGTTACATCATTAGGGATTTGCTGACCCTGTGGAGAGAGGTCTCCTTCCTGTCTGCACTGCAGGTTTCTCTCTCTAAATGCCTGGGTTTGGGAGGTGTTGAAGGCAGAGTGATGATGGGGAGATACAGTGAGAGGTACAGGCACTGGTTGCAGGGTCATGCTGGCTCCAGGGGGTTAAAGACAGGATTTTTGTTTGAACATGTCTTGAAGGATAGTTTTGAAAATTGCTGAGTATTACATCTCTCAGGACCTCGGTTCTCAGGTTGAACCCAAACTGAGAACCAGGCAGACTCCTTTCTGGCTGTGCCAATTCCTTTGCTCGACTTGAAATGCTTTTGGGGTATAATTCCATATTTGTAGGCTCTCCATCTTTATTAGGGCGTAATTTATGACAGACAGTGTTTGCTGAGCTTAGACATCAGCAGTACAGTGTAGGTGCCACATAATCTGCCACACAGATTTACCTCAGCCCTTCCAAATCTTCAGCAGCCCACGCTGCTTCCGTACAGAAATGGTGCAAAAATCGATGTCCGGGCTGTGCCGCTTTTTAATTGCAGAGCAGAAGAAATGAAGCAGTATGAAAGGTCAGAACAGATTTTTTAGTGAGGAGCTGTTTGGAGGAAGTTGAGGAATTTTGGCCCAGTGCAGGCTGAAATTCCTCCTTGGTTGTGTGGGAGCTTCAGCTCTGGGGGAGGCAGCTCCGCTCGCAAATCCATTGAGGCTTCGCCTGGACTTTTATTTATAAGGGCACGAATGGTTTGTACCTTGCAGGCTGTGTTCTGGTGGCTTGCAAGAGTGGGAATTGGAGGAGCTGTGGGGAAGAGCCCCTGTGCCTCCTTCCAGGCAGGCTCAGGGAGAAGGAGGAGAAGACCTGAGCACAGCAGAGGCTCCGAGCTCTGTGCATTGTCACAGCTGTGCCCATACTTCTGGCTCTGGAATGTGCCATGGTTTCATGGCTTGGTTTCATCACATTCGCTGCCAAAGTCATGGATTCCTCTTATATGTTTTAAAAGCAAACAGTCCGTGCCTGCGGACACTGTTCCCTGTGTGTCAGCATGCAGGCAGCTGCGGGAACGCTTAAACCAAATTAACCCAGAGCTGCTAAATTATTCTCTGAGGAAATGAGAAAGATGAGCAGTAGCGACTGATGAACTCTTGGTGAAATCCTCTCACGGTGGTGATGTCATTGGCAGGTAGAGGAATGAATATGGACTTTCAATGGAATTCTTTTTCTTGTGCTCAAGGTCGTAGTTTCCACCTTGTTAGACTGCACATGGATAAACAGGAGGTACCAGGCAGGGCTGTCATTACTAGAAGTATTACAGCTCTTGACTTCGAGCCCGTTCTCTCTCTGTCCCAGCAGCAGATGCCCAGGGAGGCCTTACAGACAATATCTACAGCTGCTGGGACAGTTTGGCAGTGGGAAGGGCCTGAGCTGGGCTCTCCTCCCTGCTGTGCTTGCTGTGCAGCAATGGACAGTCACTGGGGAAGAGAGGAGGGACAGGTTTTTCTCTAAAGCTGGACCTTCTCCCCATGAACTAATGGATAGGTCAGGCTTTTTAGCCACGTGGGGAGAGACTGTGGCAGTGCCATCCTCTCTTTCATGTCTCCTGTCTGTTGTTCCAGTCTTCTTCACAAAGCACCCAGATGATGTCTTTGAAATAAAGGTGTGAGATTGTTCCCTGAGCAAAGGCAGCGTTGGGATCAGCTGCTCTTGAGGAACATTGTCCATGTGAACAGGGGCATTGGAGGATGACCCAGATGGACTTAAAAGGTTCATTTCCAGATCAGTGCCATGCTGGAGCTCACTGTGAGGCACTGAGCCCTTCATCCTGGGCACAGGGACTGGTCATCTCCTTCCAGGACAGAGATGTGCTGCTGCTTGTCTAAAATTTGCCATGGTAGAATGAGGCACTCCAAGGAGATTTTTAAAATTCCTTTCAGAGTCCATCTGGCATTGAAAACTCAGTCAGTTGTTTCCCATTAGTTACAAAAAACCCTTTTCTCCCTGTGTGTGGAGTGACAGCTCCCTGAAGAGACGCTGCTTCTCACAGTCTCAAATGACTGCAGTCAGATGACATCCCTCAAGTCAGGCTTTTTCTTAGCAGTTTCAGATTTAGGCTGCAAGCACACCAGTTAGTATTAGCAAGCTGGAATTCCCTGCTTTTTCTATTTATAGGAAAGCACTTTTCTTCTGTGTGTTCTGGGATTACTAGAGTTTCTGCTGTGGTGTAGTTTTCATTTTGCTAAAATTAATCTCAAACTCTTGTTAGTTTAAGGCAGGAGAATTAAGGCAGTGGACCCAAGGCCCTTTGAAAATCAGCCTTGAGAACCATGTGGGTTTTCTTCTCTCTCATGAAGTAGGTGGCTGGATTTATTTAGCTGCCCGCATTTGAGTTATTTCCAGTTAAATTCCTCTAGAATACCAAGTCTTCCTGGGACACCTGCCTATTGCTCACCTGTCTGCATGAAGCTGCTTGCAAGAGCTTTGGCTTTCTCACTTCTTCACATTGGGCAGCATGGCACAAGCACATGGTACTTCACAGTGAGGGCCATCAGGGCACTTTGTGTCTCTGTAAAAGAGATTTTTTTCCTTTGAGTCACTTTTTTCCTTATCCCTCTATATTTTACTGGAAGGAAGACCGTGGTATGAACTGCCACTAATCTTGCCAGCCAATTATTGATGCACATATTTTCCCAGAACACATCAATCCTAAAAAAAAAAACCAAACACCACATTCCCAGAAGCTTCATAGAAGCATTTAACCATCAAGGACAATTGACACCTCAAGGTAAATAGTCTGAGAATCTGAAATCCTGAATGTAGTCATAGTGACTTATCTCTGCAGCACCAGGAAGTTTAAAGGGCCTCTTTACAACCACCTCTGTGCTGGGTTTCTGATGGTGTTTGCAGGAGGATTAAAGCAACTGGGGAGGGTGGGAGTCCTTGTGGTGGGGGCACCTGATCCTCTCCACACTCTCTGGCCTCAGTCAGCTCCTGGGCTGGGCTGGCCTTGCAGACCAGTGCTTGTACCCCTTTACAGGGTGCCCAAGGACAGGGGAGTCCACTTAGCCATTCCCTGAGGGTGTGGTAGATCAAGTTTGGGCTAAAAGACAAATATTTAAGTCTTGTCTTTAATGGGTTACTTAACACTTTGCCCAGCAGCCTAGAAAGTTGCCAAGGCCATCTCAGTCAAGTGCAGGGAATCTCCTACTGCACAGTGAGAGGCTGGTGTGGGCAAAGTCCTTCTCTGTAAGTGACTGAAGCCTCATCCCAAGGAATTCCAGCCATCCCCCTCTGTCCTGGCCAGTTTTGCTCTGCTGTGGTGCCTCTGGTTACCCAAGTCTGGCTGCAGTGACCTTTGGGTGGCTGTTGGGCACACACAAAGGGCTGGTCTGAATTTGGAACCTGCTTGCTGGGGTTTAAGCACAGGCTTGTGTCGGACCGTGCACAGGTTGGTGTGTCAGCATCCCTGAGCGCTGCACCTGGAGCTGTGTGGCATTTGCTGTTTGCAGCTCCAGGTAGGCAGGGGTTCAACAGGATGTTCCTCCGTGCCTCTCCTTAGTGCCAGCTGGCTGAACCTGCTGCGAATCAGGCTCTTGCTGCTGCCCTGCTGGAGGTCGTTTCTAAAACTTGGCTATCCAAATCTTCAGTTCAGTGCCCTGCAGGCCACAAGTGATGGCACTGCTCTGCCCTGCCGTGTGCCAAGTGCTGCAGGTTTAGTCCCCCGAGGATTTTTGGCAGGAGGTGTGTGTGGCACTGGCAGGGGAAGGACAGCTCGCGCAGGAGGATGCTCTGAAGATAAAGCAGTGCTGTGTGTGAAATCGGTGGACAAGCCAAATCCTTCTCAGAAGTGGTGTTTAAAGAAAAAATCCTTTGTGGAAAATGCTCCATCAGCTGTTCACCTAAGCCAAGCTACTTAGGAAGGGAACAGGCACTGTTTAGAAAATAACATCATGAAGTGTTGGGTTGCTGCTGCTGCTGCTTGTTATGACACTGAGCAGGTTTCATGCTGGCTGGTAGCTCTGAATCTGTGGTTTCCTGGAGAGTGTTTTCTTTGATCTCTCTCAATAAAACTCCCGGGTTTTGAGAGGAAAATTTGAGAACAGGTAGGTGCAAAATTGAGTCTCAGTGCTCACCTCTCTCCCCAGCCCTACCGAGGTGTTTGATACCTGCTGCTTTGCACCTCTGTCCTCTCCCCGTGGTGAAAGGGATGGGTGGTTGTTTCTAAAGCTTGGCTGTCAAAACCTTGAGATGCAGGCATAGGGAACCTTCTCATTCAGAACCCTGTAATCCTCCATGAACAACTTGGAAAAACAACATTTTTAGGAGTGAGGATTTGAGACACAGACATACAAGAACAAGCCAGGAGTTGCTGTGAGGAAAAGAGCAAAATGGGGGCAAAGTGTATTTCAGTGCACACCCCTCTTTCAAACACTGACTTTTGTGCTTTTATATGTGGGGTTTGTTTGCTCTCAGGCACTTGAGTATTTTATAAAAAATCACTGGATAAAAAGCCGTGCCCACTTGGAGGGGAAGCACCTTTGTTTGCTGCCTGGAAGGGTTGAAGTAGTTCTTGAGTGATTGAAAATAAAAAGTCGGCACACACGAAATGTGAGAGATGTTATTAAAGGATTCTGATGGATGGGCTGGGGAGAAATAAATCTGTAGGACAGCAGAAGCTCAGCAGGGGGACAGTCAGTTGTTAATGAGTAAATTCAGTGCTTCCATGAGAATAAATGATTACAGGCAAAGGATGCAAAGGGGCAGATCACTGACCTAGCGAAGTTCAAAGTGAGTCAGAAACTCTCTGCCTTTCCAGGGCTTTTCCACCTCCTGCATATTTGTTTGTGGGGATAAAAGGTGCACAAAAAGGCACCTTATTAGCTTTAGCTGCTGCCACTGATGTGGTGCCAGCACTGCCGAGCGTTTCCAAGGCTGATTCATGGCAGCTGAGCGGCCACTTGCCCGGGCTGTGGACAGAGGTGACCTGTGCCCCCAGAGAGCTGTTTTTCCCTGGCACTGTGGATTGATAACCCCATCCAGGTTCTGACATCTCCACGTTTTCCAGGTGGGCTTGTGGCTGCAGTGATGGACCAGGCAGTGCCTGGGGGATGGATGGGCTTGGGAGGGAGTAAAATAATTTGATTTTTGAAACTGGGGAAAAATAATTAACATTCTCTGACATTTTGCACAGTGGCTCTTTTTCTGCTTTCCCTGCTTCTAGGTTTTACAGGTGTCTGGAGCTGCTGTGCAGTGACCCAGACTGGGGTGCAGAACGCCCCAAAATGTTGCAGGTGCCTGCTGAGGGTGTCCTGAAGCCTTTTACTGTGCATATCCAGGAGGTCTCATGTGCCCCTAACCAGTGGGATTTATTGCCCATGCACTGGCATTGAGCTGCACCTGCTCAGCAGGTCCATCCAATCCCTCCAGGAAATCCCAAGCAGGATGAGCAGCGCTGGGAATGCTGTCACACACGGCTCCACGGGGCATGGAGCAGTGCTGAGGGAGAGATGAGCTGCTTTGTTTTTGCATGGTGCTATTTTCATAAGTCAACGCCAAAGGTAATAAATCTGTCCTGTGGAAAATTAGCGAGTGGTTTGCTGTATAAACTGCTCCTGGGGGATCCGGGGCCGGGAGCAGAGCTGGATGTAGCTCCCAGCCAGCACAGCCTGCTCAGACCTTTTAATCTGAGAACCAAAAAGAGCCCCTCTTGCTGTTGGTGGAAATGTAATTGTCAATATTACGACAGTGTGAAGATTTATTTTGGTTATTGAATGTTTCTGTGTGGCTTTGTGGTGCCTTGGAGTATCAGTGAGACTTCCCCAAAACTCCCTCACCAAGGGAACGCAGGACACAGCTGGTCCAGCTTGTTGTCTTCTTCCCACATGTACCTCCCAGAGCTGGAAAACTGAAATCAGTGTCTTGAGGGAAGGAATAGAGAAGAAATGTGTGAGTTTGCCATCTTGTGCTGCTTACACAGAAGGATGGATGAACAACTGGACAGGGAACGTGTTGCTCCAAAAGCAGCTGAATTTCTTGTGCCCCTCTGGAATCTGTTTTTGCTCTTCAAGTCTTTGCACTGTCCCACTGGGCAGTAATTAGAATTATATTTTAATGGGATTTTGGTGCTGGATAAAGCTGCCCACCATCTAAAGACACAAAGGGGTGGAGTGTGGGAGATGGAGGAAATGCCCTCATCTCCATCTTTCTCTCCTGGCTCTAACACTTGCTCCATCCTTCCAGGCACTGGGGCAGCTGCAAGTGATTGTTACTAAGGAAACTTGCTTCAAAACCACTCACAGCAACATCAACTACGTGTAGGGATGTTACTATTTTCAAAGAAATCTGGTTGCTAATTAAAGCAGTGTCAGAATTTCCTGGCTGGAAGGTAGTTTTATGAAATCCCAGGGGCTGGTCAAAGGTTGAGCTGTACCTGGCATGTTTTCAGAGGTGGGGAAAGCAAGGGGTCTGCCTGCCTGGAGACAAGTGTGTGCATCAAATCTGGTGTTTCACCTCTTTTCTCCATGAAGAAGGGAAAAAAATGTCCTAAGGGGCTGAGAGAATAGAGGTTTTTATTCATCTGACTGATAATAGGAGCTAAATAAAGGCTTTGGAAAAAAACCTAACCATTTTTCTTGCAATATTGGTTGGGCAGAACTGTACTGGAACTAAACATGGAATGAAAAGTCTGGCTTTTCTGCCAGCTCTATTTTTAGAGCTACTGCTCCATCTTTGCATCTGAGTTTTCTCAGCAGATGCACTGGAAACAGGCAATTTGCTGTTATTTGTTCCGGCCAGGCTGTGATACTCTGCAAGATAAGGATGTTGGATGGAGTGGCAGGGGACTCGCCAGACTGGACAGAAATCCCTCTGAATACCAGGACATGGGTCTTGTTCCAGGTTTGGGGTCACTGTGGTCACAGACTCCTGAATATTTTCTGTGCTCCATTAGGAATGACCCTTGCATGCTGGAGGGGAGTGGTTGTGCAGTGTTGGCTTGGCTTCTTTGTGTCCCAAAATTGCAGTCACGACTGGAATAAAATTCAGCAGCAGTAACAGCACACAGCAGTGCTGCAGATGGATTCGGGTATGGAGAGAGGAGTTGTGTTTGGCTTTGAGAGCAGATACCTGCCCTGGGCTTCAGCTGAGGTACTGCAGATGGTCCAGAAATACCCGGGAAGAACCCAGAGGTTCTTGGGCTTTCCTGTGAAAAGCAGCAGTAGAAGATAAAGGGTGTGGTGGCCCTGGTCTGGGACATCTAACCCTGCCAGTGGGGCTGGGACTGGCCTTCCAGAGAACTCCCAGCAAGCATGGACACAGTTGTGTCCAGTGCCCAGTGTGTGTGTGCGTGTCTCCCATGACTCAAAACGTGCTGAAACCATCTCTACCTTCTTCTTTCAGCCGGGTCAGGAGCCTGTGGCTGCCTGACCCTGCCCCTCCCTGCCCCAGGGGCATTTACCCCAGAGCTTCCATCCAGCAGCACTGAGGTTTTTTTCTGGCTGTTGTTTTCACTTCGAGGCTTGGTTTTGTGTCAGGTTTCACTGTTTGGGCAAAATCTGCACCAATTTGACTGCAGGGTAATCCATGCTCTCCGGAGAGGGGGGACTTCTGAGAACCAGAAGTGTGCGAGGAGCTGGACTCCAGGGCATTTAATTAGGAACACTTTTTTCCAGCATAAAGCTGAACAATGAGGAGAACCCCCTAGAAATTCCTTGGGATTTACTGGCAATAAACTCATTACTGGCTTTGCAAAAAGAAAGGCAGAAGAGAGGGATGCACCTCACATTTCCAAATTTGGGTTTGTGGTTGCTGTTCATTCAGAGCAGAGAATCCCCCTGTGCCTGAGGCCAGAACATGTACAGGTATTCTGGAGCCATGGGGAATTTTGTCCAGCTAAAGGCAGTGCTGGATTCCAGCAGGAGCATTAATTTATTCCCTGCAGAATGAGGCTGGAGGAGGGTTTAGAGTAGAGGGAAGGTGTAACTTCACAGGCTGGCATTCAGCTCCCTTCCCATGCCAAGAGACAGATGTTGAGCTGTGAGAACTGGTCCTGCAGAGAAAGCAGCTGCCTGAGCTGAAGCCTCTTGGGCTTCACTATCAAATAACAGCTCTGCTGAGAGGGTGAGCAGGCAGGAATCGCTGCTCCTCCAAAACAGCTTAGTCTTGTATGCCTTGACTACACTCATGTTGCAGAGGGGAACTGGGGCAGCACTGAGGTCTGTTTTCCCTCACTTTTTGAAAAGGATGCCTGTTTCTCCCTTGACTGGGCTTGAAAGTCTTTTGGCAGCAGGGAACTGAGTGACCACTTTGGTTTCTTCATCCTGGATGGCACCAGTCCTTACCAGTGCAAACCCTGAGAGTGGTGACAACTCCCACCCTCCTGCCCATTCCCAGCTGGAGAACAGCCTCTGCCCTGCTGTGCTTGTTGGTCATCTGGATTTCCCAGCTGAATCTGGTTCACTCCTCCCTGAGCATCTCTCTCAAGCCCCCTTAGCCTACGCCCAGGTGTGGTTTCAGGTGCCCCCAGCCTGCTGTGGGAACCAGACCAATCCCCTGGTAAGTGGAGGAGAGGCTGCCCCAGAGCCAGAGGAGCATTTGGCAGTGTCCTGAGGAGGTTTTTGCCTGAATGTCCTGCTGAGGGGGGGGACCGAGCTGGTGCCAGTCCTCAGGGCTGCCCACATCCCCTTGTCCCTCTCTGCACACCAGCACTCAGACCCCCTCGTCTGACTGTCCCCAACAAGATCTCTGCTTTATAGATGGCTTGGTTGATTTAAATACCTCTTTCTTGTTTCTTCTGCCCTTTGCTTGCCCAATCTGTGGATGGTCAGGGCTATTTTGGAGGCATGTTATTATTAATATTTGTCCTCTGGCTCAGCGATGCGTGTGGCCGGGGCAGGCTGAGGTGCTGGCTGCTGTTCTGGCCCTCCTGCATGGCTGAGATGGGCACAGAGCCGTCCTTCTCCTCCCCTTGCAGAAATGTCCCTCTGGATACCTCTCAGTCTTTGGGGGGGGCTGTATGCTCATACAGCCCCAGCTCTGCATGAGGAGGGACTCCTGGGCTATAAATCTCTGCCTTTCGAGCACTAAACTCCCTTTTGGGTTGTTTTTGACGTTAGGAATTTTCTCCGATAAGAGAACTTTATTTGCCTTTAAATATCACTTTGTGACAGGATGATGGAGTGGGGATTCTTGGAGCGAGCCTGTGCCAGCCGGGGAAGGGAAATTCTGCTGGGGCTTTTGTTTCTTTCTAGCACTGACATTGTAGCTCTTTAAAGACTACATTTATTTTATACTTGGCAGGAGTGTGTGTGCACACATCAGCGTCCAGACAAATGGGAGCAGCCCAGCGCTGGAGCTGTGCTGGATCCAAGTGGGTCTCCTGCTCTCCCCTCCCTGTGGCACCTGGGGAAGAGCAGCTGCGCTGGGGTTTTTCTGGAACAGGCTTCAAAACACAGATTGTGTTGGTGGAGCAGGGCTGGTGTATGGAATGCCTTAAAAAAAAAAAGAAATAAGGATTTTGTGATATTGTCTGGAAGGTACAGTTGGATGCTCCCTGGCTGGCAGGCCAGTGTGTCACCTGTTACCCCAAGAACAGCCCAAAAGCCACATCCCCAGGGCAGCATCGCAGCTGGTTTGTAGTGCAGCCTGCTCAGGCTAAGCCTGAGGTGTCTCCCAGCACAACCTGAGTGCAGCCTGTAGCCACAAAGTCTGAGCTTTGTTTGCATTCAGTGGGAGCTGAGCTCCCTAATCTGGCTCTCTGCAGCAGCCGTGTTGTATCACCATCCCTGTAGATACGGAGGATTTCTCTGCACAGGCTGCTTGTGAGCAGCAGGAGCTGCAAAGTGCCAGCTCATTTATTCCACTCGGATCCCACGAAGTTCTCCCTGCTTTTCAGGATGCCTCAAGCAGCCAACTAACTCTGTGTTCCTTTCTTTCAGCTCTTCCACGTAGCGTATGTCCTGATCAAGTTTGCCAATTCCCCTCGTCCTGACCTCTGGGTGCTGGAGCGATCGACTGATTTTGGCCTCACCTACGAGCCCTGGCAGTATTTTGCCTGTGAGTATGACAGGGGGCTGCAGTTCAGTGCCAGGTGGTGAGGGCAGGGTGAAGATGACTCTGTGCAAATACAAGGCTGGGTTTGGAGCTGTTCCTGTGTCGTTACATCCCATGTCCTCTGTTTCATCTGCCCAGTAAGGCTGCAAGGGTTGAAGGTTAAATGCTCCTCAGGACAGGAGAACTATTTTTCTCTCTGGTGCTTAATGTATTTTTTAAAACACTGTCATGAGATGTGTGGAGATGCCAAAGCTGGTACCAGTGTCTGCAGTTGGGTGTTGTTGATCTAGGTCTGAACGTGAGATTTCTTATCATCTCCTCCCTGCCCTCCTCTTTCTGCCTGTCTGCTCTGTACCATCCCAGACTGTATTTCAGCTCCTCCAGAAGCCAAGCAGCAGCTCACTTCCAAGTGGCTGCTATCACAGAAAAGTCTGGATGCAGAAAACATTCCCTTGTGCTTATCAGTACCGGAGATTGGATCCAGCCTGTGCAGGGCAGGGAACCGCTGCCCTGCCGCTGTGCAAGGTGGGATCAGAGACAGCTGGCTGGAAGGGAGATCCAGTCTGCACATTTGGCTTCCCCATTCTCTGATTAAAACCTTAAGAAACAGCTGGTTCTACCAAACTCTTCTCCCAGAGGGTCTGTGGGGTAGCCGGATGCTGAGGAACTTGTTAACCACCAGCTCCTCCCAGAAGCAGCAGCAGTAATTGGGAGAAGATGTGAGTTAAGATCTACAGCCAGAGCTTAAAACCTGGCAAGAAAGGACCTGGGAGCACTCAGAGGCCTTGCCCTGGGCTGTCCCTGAAGGCTCATATTTCTGGCTTACCTGTCAGGCTGTGCTTTGGATTTCTGGCCTCTTCTTGTGCAAGAAAGAGCTGCAGACATGTTACTGCTGTGTTGCCTTAGCGTGGTAGCTCCTCTGCAGGGCAGATGTTTTTCTCTCTGCTGTGTGCTAGCAGGGAATTACTGCTGTCAAATTCCTGCTTTGCTTTTTTCTGTCTTCTCTGAGAATTTCTCTGCCAGCTCTGAAGCTTCTCTTGGGGCCCATTTCAGTCGTGTTCCTGCATGGTCTGGAGATGCCCAGGGAGCTCTTGCCCCACTGGCTTGTTCCTGTGTGTAGTGGCAGTGCTGCAACATCTGGAGTTCCCTTCTCTCCCAAAACATCAGGCCCTGTTACCACTCCCCTGGAGAAGTGACATGCAGTGACAGAACCCAGTGGAAAATTCCCATGGAAATAAAGAGGTTTTGGCTGCTCCAAAACCTGCCAGATTTGCTAGCACAAGAAGTCCTCTGCCGAGGTTTATTTTTGTCGCGGGGAATGCTGTAGGTGGTCTAATAAAAACACTGCCAGGTCAGTACCAGGGTTAAAAGCAGCTGGCAGAAATGCAGGGTTTCTTCAGAGCCTTGCTGGGGGTGACACTGTGGCACTGTCCACCCTGGCTCAGTGCTGCTCATCACGGGAGGTGCCAAGGTGCTTTCGGGATTAGCTCTGCAGGAGGAGGGAGAAGTGACTGCTGGGTGAGGCTCTGTCCTTGTCTGTTTCCTTAAAGCACTGCTGGGGTTTAAGGCCAGTGGGTTACTCTGTTTTAGCTCAGAATGCCCAGCCTCTGGCTCACACGGTTGTGCAGGTTTTGCAATAACTGGAGGAGTTCTTTGGTTTTCCTGAGTAGCTCCTTGGGCTGAGCATCCTGTCTCCATGCAGCCATGGCTGTGCTGTGGAAATCAATCATCTCGAGCCAGTGGTGACAGGTCCCTTGCCTGGGGCTTTAAAAATAAATCGCCTTTAAAAAAGCACCTGGTGAAGCAAACCTTGGCGGCCAGAGACCCGATGTTAAATGTTTCCTCATCTTCCTGTGGATGCAACTGAGCTCTTGCTGTTGCCAAAACAGTGTTTCCTGGAGCAAGGCCACGTTCTGGAGACAAGGTGTGGGTGGGTGCAAGCCAGAGGTGAAGACAGGGAGACAGAAATTCTCTGCTCCCACTTTGCTGTTCCTTCTGCCTGGCTCAGCCTAGCCGTGCAGCACATGGAGCGAGGGACCTGCCTTCTGCAGGCACATCGAGACAGATTTTGGAGGATTATTCCTGTGAATTGGGTTAACGTTTCCTCTTCAGTTTCCTGTGTGAGCTGAGCAGCGCTGGCAGGAACAGGAGGTTGTGTTGGCTGCCTTTTCCTTCTTTTTCTCCCAATGGAAACACCCTCAGGAGCACTGCAGTGACACACACTTCAGCACGCTCTGCTGTGAGCTCCTGGCACAGGTGAAAAGGGAGTGGGAAGGAGCAGCAGCCTTTGTCCAGGCTCTTCCTGAGGGAACAGTCTTTGAGAGTAGCACTGTGTAGGTTTTTGCATGGGTAGATGTAGGTGCTCACCACCCTGCACAGTCAGGCCCTGAACTGCCCCAGCAGTGGTTTGGTTGGCTCTGCCAGCACAGGGATGTCACACATCCCGGGGACAAGGGTGCTGGACTTGCAGGAGCAGTCATACAGGGAAGCCAGGCCGTTCCTGTAGCTGCAAGGAGAGTCTTGGCATTCAGTGTCCCCAAAGCAGGTCACCGAGCCAGCAGAGTGGCTGCCTGGTGATGCCTGTCCCTGACTTTAGCCAGCCTTGCATTGCCACTTAGTGGCAGGAGCCCTCGTTTGCTGTCCCCAAGGAGTGGTTCTTGGTGGCTTTGGCATTTCTGGTTTGTAGCATTGGTTTAAGAGCAGAGTTCAGAGCCAGGTGTGAGGAGGAGACATCCTGCAGGCCACTGCTCTGCCTCTCCCAAACACTGCAGGTCCCCTCCCCACGCCTGCGTGTCCTCCCTGCCTGGTGGGAGACGTCCAGCAGTGGCTGTGGCTTGTGGTTGCTCCTGTTGTGGGTTCTGTGCTGGCTTCAGGACTGACCCAGGAAGTTTGGGAAGTGAAATGCTGGTGCAGCTCCTGCATCAGGAGTAGAGCCCTGGCAGCAAAGGGCCCTTCTGCAGTTCAGTGGAAGCAGTGTAGCAAATCCACTGCCAGCAAGGCAACAGACTGAGACCAGAGTTAGATCTCAGTTTTGTTAAAGTATGAGCTTAATGCCAAAATTAAGGGCTGGGTTTCTCTGCAGGTGGTGGCAGTAGGTACAGAGGCTATTCTGACGTTCCTCATTTACTGCAGGGAGGTGATTTGGGGGATTTTCTGCCTGTTACTGTTGGAATGACGCCCTCCCTTAGTGGAGGACTTGTGTTTAGCCATGACAGAGTTAATGGTACAGAGCAATCTCTATGTAGTAAATGCTTAACAAAGATTGTGCACCCATCTCTCCTGTGGTCAGCGTGGGAAAATCCACAGAGGGCTGGGAACTGTTCCTTTTCTCTCACTGCTCCCATCTCTGGTTGATGAACAGCTTCCAAGAGGGACTGCATTGAGAAGTTTGGCCAGCACACCGTGGACCGTATCACCAGGGATGACCATGCCATCTGCACCACTGAATACTCCCGGATCGTGCCTTTGGAGAATGGGGAGGTGAGCAGTTGCCTGTTTTCATCCCCTGGAGTTTCCAGGCTTTCTCAGTGACTGTTGGTGCTCCTATTAATTGTCTCCCTCTCGATTTTTGGGTACCACTTAAACTATTCAGTTAAACCAAATGAGATTCACAGGGAACAGATTCAGTCATGTGGACAACTGGGTTCAGCTGAGGGAGAAATTAATTTCCTCCCACCCCACAGGATTACTCAGAGATTCACAGAATGGTTTGGGTTGGAAGGGACCTTAATGACCACCCAGTTCCAACCCTCTACCACGAGCAGATGCACCTTCCACTAGAGCAGGTTGCTCAGTGCCCACTCCAGCCTGGCCTTTTCCCTCCTCCCACTCGCAGATTGTTGTCTCTCTGGTGAACGGGCGCCCAGGAGCCATGAACTTCTCCTACTCTCCTCTCCTGCGGAATTTCACGAAAGCCACCAACATCCGACTGCGCTTCCTGCAGACGAACACTCTGCTGGGGCACCTGATGGGCAAAGCTCTGAGGGACCCTACGGTCACAAGGAGGGTAAGGCAGGCCTTGATACCTCTTGCTGGTGAGGTGGAACTCTCTGAGGGCTGTGCAAGCCACCTCTGGGGAGAGCACGTCCCTGGGTGCTGCCTGTGGGGATTTTCTCTCTGTATTGCACCCCCTAAAGCTGAAGGCGCCTGCCGCGGATGCTGCTGTGGCTGGAGCTGGAGGCTGCGTGGGAAGACACCAGCAACGTGAAACTGGGAAACACCTCTTGGTGTCACATGTGGCTTTCTGGCTGTGCTGGGAGCCCCCTACCCATAACTAATGGGCTCTGTTAGAGGTGGTGGATCTTACCGTAGGTGGATACTGCAGCCTGCAATGTCACTGTAAGGGAAATATCCCAGCGCAGCATTTTACTGGATAAAGTCCTGCTGGATCCTGAGTGGAACAGTTGCAAATCTGATTTGTAAAGGTAGTAATGGCCAGCTTTTCTTGTGCTCTCCAGTATTACTACAGCATCAAGGATATCAGCATCGGAGGGCGCTGTGTCTGCCACGGCCACGCAGACGTCTGCGATGCCAAAGACCCCAACGACCCTTACAGGTACCTTTTTCAAAATCCCAGTTCAGTGTGCAAGCATTTGAATTACTGTTCTAAGAATGAAAGATACCAGTGTTAGTTGTGTCCTGTCCTGAGCTTGTGATCACTGCTGTTCGTGGCTCTGCCCTGAGAAGGAAGCAGAAACTGCTCCAGACAAAGTAGCAGAAATTGCACAATTTGTCAGACTGTTTTTCAGCCCTATCAGCTCCCTGGGCAAGTTGCCCTGTCCACAACTTTGCCATCCCATTGGAGCAGAGTGTGAGAAAGAGAAGGTGGGATACTGATGTGGAGCAGGGAGGTTTCCCATCAAAGTCCAGGGATCATTTCTGAACTTGTGCAGATAAGTCTCTTGCTTCCCACATGGCTTCTTAAGCTTTGGGACAATGCTCTCATAAATAGATGGTCTCTCATGAAACCAGGGACCGCTGCCCATTTCTACTGACAAGAACCATAAATTGGTCATGTATGTATCTGAACAACTCTTTGCAAAAGAACAAGAGCATGCAAAGTTACATTTTGGCTTATGGGACTTCCCATCTGCCTTGGCAACTTGAAATGCCAAAGAGCTGCTTCAGACCATGGAAGTGTTGCTTTTAGCCATCTGTTTGCAGCTTGAATGTTGCCTTTATGAAAGGGATGGGTAGATTCAGCTGGACGAGGGGAGCTTGTATTTCTTTCTCATCAGGATCATGTAGAACTTTTGGATCGTCTAAAATAAAATTCCAGTGAGTCCCAGCCAAGGTTAAAGCTGTTAAGTATTAAAACAAAGATGTATTGGTAAGCAAGCCTGCCTTAACGTGCCAAACTCTCTGAGAAAAGGAAGTTCATAAATATTTGAATGCACAGTTCATTGTTTTTTAGTCATTGGTGTTGCTGGATGCACAGTACACCTGTGTGCTGGGGCAAAAGGCTTCATGGGGACGAGTAATTCTTTAACATGGAAGTGCCAGGACCATTCTTGGTCCTGGGTGTTGTGATGGCTTGGGGCTCTCCAAGAAGAGAGGGAAAATTGAGCAAGGAGATATACGCTAGAAATCCTTGTTCAATGCCACTTTTGCTTGCAACTGTCTCTGTCTCCCGAAATTCCTCTCCTCCACTCTCATTTGGATGCATTTGGCATCTTCACTCCTGGCCCCAGCCTGTTCTGTGGTGTTGCAGCACATGTTGGTAAGCAGCTGTTGCATTTCACCCAGAGCAGATCGCGCTGGCCTGAGGGAGAAAACATTTCCTACTTGGGTGCTTTGTACAGTCAGTACATAACAGCTGTAAGTCCTTTGGGACAGAGCAGGAAAAGGTGCTGGATAAATAGATCTTCTCATGGCATTGCTGTATCCTTTAGCAAGCCCAGGAGCACAGGCAAGTCAGCAGAAATCTGATACTTTCAGTTGAGAAGATGAGTAATTGGTGAAATGCTGCTGTTCCCCAGGCTCTGGGAGCAGCTGTGCTCAGGCTTCCCATTACAGTGGGCACTGCTGGGCAGGATCCCAGCCCTGCTGCCCTGACACAGCACAGAGCCAGCTTGGGGATATCTGCAATGCCACATCAGCTGGGGCTCAGACACGCTGTCCCCTTGAGAGGCAGACCCAGCTACCAGAAACTTGTCGTGTCTTCAGCAATCTGTGCAGTCCCTCTGCACATGTCCTGCCTCTTCAGGTGCTGATGTGTGACAGCAACAGGGCAAGGAAATGCAAATAGAGGGATGTGGGTTGGCCTGGCCCTATGAAAAATCCCACAGTCTCATCCTGTTGGGGTGGTCTCTGCTGCTCATTTTAGCTTTTCTCTTCTGCATATCCCCACATTTCTTGTGCCCGTTGCTCAGAAAGGCAGGATGAGCACTTTGATAGGGGTGAGGTGAGCTAGAAATCTTGGCAAAGACTTCAGGACGTGATGAAGCATGTCCAAGAGCTGACTTCCTGGCCGTAAATGATAATATTCATGCAACTTTGGAAGGTTTGTGTGAAGTGCCAAGCTACAGAGGCTGCACATCCATCTGTGTTGATCTGGCAGCACATCTGGTCCTTGTGTGAGTGTGTGCAGGGACCTGTGGGCAGGTACAGCCTCCTCAAGGCTCTCTGCACTTGTCACAGCTTTCTCTCTTTGCCCCAAGTTGGAATGGGCTGAGTGAAGCAGAGGGAAGGAATGTTCTGGTTAAAGGTGAACACCAGCAGGATGAGGCACAGCCCTTTCTCCTGGCAAACCCTGGGAGCAGTGAGATAAGCATCAGCAGGACTGGCTTGGAGAGCCCAGACAGGAATCTTGTGTTAACAGGCTGAGTGAGCTCAGGAGAACCCTGCAAGGGTTCTGCATCTGTCTGATGAGAGCAACTGTTCCCATGGCTTCACTGCCCTGTCACAGATGCCACAAGCAAGAGGGGAGACAACCAGAGTCCAACTGCTGCCTCTGTGCTTGATGCTGAAGATAACCAGGAAAACAGCAGCAGCCTGGCTGGTCAGAAGCACATCCACAGATGAAGGATGCTTTCCCACTGCTGGATCCTGAACTCCAGCTTCCCCTTTCCCATTTGGAAGGGAAAGCACCATGTGTGCTGGTAGATTTGTGCCATCTGTCAGTCTCTTTTTGCAGGTGGTTTTTTCTCCATACAGTCAGAAACAGAGGAAGGGGCTTTTTTTTTTTTTCCTTGACTGTGCTCCTCAGATGTCCCAGCCAAATCCAGATGCTGTAGTGTTTGTGTGCTGCTCTCAGTTCTGCCACAGCTGCTCGCTGGAAACTGTTTAGTCTCTGCTGTTGAGCATCAGTTCCAGCGGGAGGACTGCGGTTTCATTTCTTACGGCAGGATGACCAGGAAATATGTGCTATGTGAGCACAGCCGCTCCCTCTCCTTCCTTGTGTATACTCAATCAGTGAAAGATGTAAATACTGTGGTTTATGCACATTTGTCCGTAATTCATTAGCAGCACGGACTCGGCACAAGGTGCAGTAAAGCCGTGATAGATGAGCTCTCTGAGAGGTCATTGCTAACTCTGAACAGCAGAGACTAAATAAATACCTCCTCCTCCATCTGAAGTGAGCATCCTTACTCATGCAGTGCCATCTCTTTGCGTTCTGGGAACTGAACCAGTACTTTTCAAACATCTTGAACATGAAGGAGCCTGGGGTGTGTGGCTGGAGCCATGTCCTCCAGTCAGAGAGATTTACACTGCTCAGCACGTTTATAAATTCCCTGACTCAGTGACCATCTTCCTCCACACGTATGTCTATTGATCTTAATCTTGATCTGCAGCTGCTGCCATGGAAAGAAACGATAAAGTTTTGTTTCCTTGAAAGTGCTGAGTGGTAGTCAGCCAGGTGAGAGGTCTGTGGGTGGTTGCATTCCAGAGACACAGCCAAGGTTTGCCTCTCATTGAGACTCCCCTTTGGATATGCAAAACACTTGGAGAGCAAAGGTCCTAGTGAATATTTCAGGGCTGTTTTCTGCTACTTAAGCACCAGCCAGGGGTTCAGTTTCATGCCTGGACTCTGTCAGCTACAGCCCAGCCTATGAATGTGGGCAGGGGCAGGGCATGATGAGTGTTGAGAGAACTGACTGCAGCCACGTGTCCCGTGGCATCTGCAAGGGAAGGGCTGGGAGCAGCACTGGGATCTCCTGCCTCTCAACCCCTTTGCCTGAAGCAGACATGCTGAGTGTGGATCCTGCTTGCATTCTCCCAGGCTTTCAGATCATCCCATATTATATTAAAATGAGGTCACTAGTCCAGTGCTGCTGCCTCTGTCTTGGCAATTCACTATACATAAACTTGCAGGTCCCACATCTTAAAATTACATGTAGGTGGCAACTGGGGCACTCAGCTCGCTGCAGAGTGTCTGCACTCCTGCACTTCACCCTGAATGACTGCTCCTTTTGTTTCTAACGTTTTTAAAAAATTACATTTATTTTTAAACACACTGCTTTTGAATGGAAAAGCATTGGAGGAGGGAGAGAGGGGAGTGGCAGACTGGCCCTGAGGGGAAATGAGTAATTGCACAGATAAAAGCTGGAACATGCTGTATTATCCATAAGTCTAATACAACAGAAAGCGTTTGTGTTGGATGGGAATCGCCTTGTGCTAAGTGGAGGTTTTGGGGATGATGTCAGCGACGTTCATGAATCACCGTTGCGGTCGGGCAGGGACGAGATCCATCGGGTGCCTGTCGAGATTCCTCGCCTGGCGCCTCCGGAGCCGCCTGTTTACCCAGCACAGCCCTGCCTGGAAAGCAGGAGGTGCATTGCACAGGGAGCGTGGGGCCAGCGTCTATTAAAAGGCTTAATTCAAATTTCATGCCCTCCTCCCTGCAGCACAGGTACACCTGGAGGAGTAGATAGCACCTGTGTGGCCCCATCCCTCTCCAGCTCTGGGCTATCATTTTGTCCTTTCATGCTGCCCCTGCTCAGTGGTGGGGACATCTTTGTGTCCCTGCACCACGCTGCACTCTCTCATGTAATCTGCTTCAGCTCAGGATTCTACCACTGCCACCTCCAACCATTTCACATTTTATTCTCTGCAGAGCTGGCTAGGCAGTGGCACAGTGATTTTTCTCTTATCCTTGTCTCCCTATGAAGAAAAAAAGGAGTGATGGTGGAGGAGAAGAAAGGGAGAGAATGGAGCTGGAATAGCAAAGTTTGGTGTTTGGCTCAGAAAAAAATAATTAAAAAGTTGAAAAAAAAGCCTTAGAAGCCTCTTTTCCAGAACATTCAGATTAGCAAATACTACTCATTCACGTACCAGATCAGAGACAGGGATGCACAGGTTCACACAGCAGCTCCCCGTCCCATGTGTCCCTGTCATCGCCCCAACCTTGTCTGTGCCCCGTTCCTGTCCCTGTCATCGCCCCAACTCTGTCTGTGCCCCATTCCTGTCCCTGTCATCACCCCAGCCCTGTCTGTGCCCCGTTCTGTCCCTGCAGGCTGCAGTGTGACTGCCAGCACAACACCTGCGGTGGCTCCTGCGATCGCTGCTGCCCCGGCTACAACCAGTTCCCCTGGAAGCCTGCCACCGCCGACAGCGCCAACGAGTGCCAGCGTAAGTGGGAGCTGGGCTTCTCCTGCCTTCCCAAGCACAGCTCAGTGCTGTGGTACAAAGAAGCCCTTCACTGGATTGGTGGGGCTGGTGCTGAGTGGGACTGGGGGAGCTGGAGGGCAGTGACACAGCAGAGAGGACTCTGCACGGCGGGTGATGATGTTCGGGCGAGGCTCACGCACGGAGGTTTCCAAGGTCCGTGTGGGACTTTGGCTCTGCTTGCATTCCAGTTCCTCCTGTGTGTCCAAGGGTTCGTGCAGGCAAGTCTCGTTGCTCAATTCCGTCTGCAAGATGAATTAGGTTTGGATGTGTTTACATACAGGACCTCTTTGTTTGTCTAGAGAAACCTTTGGTCAGTGCCGACAGCGGAGTTTCTGCTGCACTGGGAGTGCAGAGCACAGAGCTGCACCCCACGGTGTCTTAGGAATGCAGGGTGGCAAAGGATCTTAGTCCTGTGAGTTTGTAAAGCCCCCTCCCTGGGTGCTGGATATTACAGCTCACCTCTGTCCGGGGTGGGATAAAAGGCAAGAATGTTGCTCTCTAAACCAGACTACTCGAGGCCCCACAGTGTGGTAATTTTTCTTTCTCGTCCATACACGCCTGCACATATTTCACTTGTGATTTTGTGCCCGCTGTGCTCTCCTGGTTGCGGACCAGACTTTGTGAAGGAGTTGCTGCTTCTGTGCTTTTGAACTGAAGGACTTCAGGGAGAGCTTGGGAGATCATGTAACCCCCCAGAGGCATTCAGGCATCTTTCCTCATGGAAAAGCAACCCATCCAACATTAAACCCAGGAGGGAGAGTTGACATCTTGAGATCCAGCTGCTGGCTGAAGGACCTCTGAGGACAGGTGGTTTAGCTCCCATCTCTTTGTGTTCCAGCCTGCAATTGCAATGGCCATGCCTACGACTGCTACTACGACCCGGAGGTGGATCGGCACAAAGCCAGCAGGAGTCGTGAGGACAAGTTCGAAGGGGGAGGTGTTTGTATTGACTGCCAGGTAGGCCCAAAGAGTTCCTCTGGAAAAGGCTGTTGCAAATGTTTGTGTTTGTTTCCGCTGTCAGCCTGGAGTTCAACCTCACTGGGACCTCTACCAAGCCCCTCTGTTATCTAAATTAGGTCTCTCCCTGGAAATGCAGTCTCTTTGCCATGGATTAAAGGAGTGTGCACCTGTAATGAGAACAGTGCTTGGGTTTCTAGCTGTTCCCTGGTAGTACCACTACCTCCTGAAGCTTTAATTTGCTGAGGCACTGGAATTGGGAGGGACAGGTTGCTGCCCAGCACACTGGGAAATCCCTACCTAGTTCACAGTGCTCTGGCATCTCCCTGGATGTCCCTCTGCCCACCAAAATGCCAGTCTTCAGTCTCTGAAAGTGGGGAAGTAGCTCTTCCCTTCCCAAGGTGATGGTGACTGTGATGTGGTTGGTTGGTTGCACTGACATGAAACATTTTGCTGTGCTTCCTTGCTGGGAGGAAACAGGTTGCTCCCATCCTCCAAGTACAAAGTAGTCAGGACCTTTTACCATCTGAAGGAAGTGAAATGGGCTCGAGGTCAGATATGAACCTGAAACTCACACTGTGTTTATGGGAGGATACAGTTTGCAGGAAATGCTTTGTTTCCACGTCAGTGCATGTGGAATTTTGAGCAGGTTTAGGTCTTTGGTGTGCTGACACTCCTGAGCTGCTTCTTATGTAACCTAGAACTGTTAGTAAATCCGGCAGATGCATGTGAATCCTGCAGGCAGAGGAACTGATGCCTCTCTAACCCGCTGTCTTCCAGCATCACACCACGGGCATTAACTGTGAGAGGTGCATCCCAGGATACTATCGCTCCCCCGACCACCCCATCGACTCTCCGTACATTTGCTACCGTGAGTGCGAACTCCTCTGCAGTGGCATCCTCCCGGCCGTGGTGACACTGGGGAGGGCGCTCTGGAGGGTTTCTGAGAGGTTTTCTTGGCTGTGGGGGTCTGAGGCCTCAGTGACACTGCTGCTGGCTTGTCCCTCTCTGCAGGCTGTAACTGTGAGTCTGACTTCACCGATGGCACCTGCGAGGACCTCACCGGGCGCTGCTACTGCAAACCCAACTACACCGGGGAGCACTGCGACGCCTGTGCCGAGGGCTACCTCAACTTCCCCCACTGCTACCGTAAGTGGGGGGTTCACATCTGGGAGTCCACAGACCCAGCAGGTGTGGGAAGGGCCAGCAGCTCCAGTTGTGGCTCTTGGGATGTCTTTTCCCTATGCCACGTGGCACTCCTGTCCCAGGAGTTCTTTCAGGTGGGCACAAATCCGCATTTGGCTTGGGCGGAAGCTGGACCAGAGCTGGGCTGCTCTGAACACAGAGTCAGTAGGAGCTTCCTATTTGGCTGGAGTTTTGTCTTTCACTTTCTGTGAAAGACAGGCTAGAAAGGGCTGTAATGGATCGTTGTTTAGTGGGACATCTGTGCTTTGTTCCACGTTTTCATTCAGCCTGTTCAGCTTTGGGACTGATGTCATCCCTTTGGGATGTCAAGCCCTTGATATTCCATCAGGACTTCTCTGGGTGTGTGTGATGACCTGTGCAACGTCTCTTTCTCTGCACAGCCGTTCCAGCTTTCTCTCACAACGATACCGGGGAACAAGTGCTTCCTGCAGGACAGATAATAAGTAAGCAGTGCAATTTTCCTTGATGTTTTGGCAATGCTGTCATTTCTGTTACACCTCCCATCCAATGCAAGATCAAGTCTTCAGTTTATTGGGCGCATACGTTGTATGAGGCAGCCCTGAGTGGTTGTAAGAGAGTACAACCAGCAGCTGAGGGTGGGGGAAAGGAAGTTTTATGATCCCCTTTTTATCGACCTGGAAACTCTAGCCTAGAGTGACAGCGTGATTTTTTCTGGGGTCCAGGCCATGTGGGGATGTCCCTTCTGCTCTCCCTGTGAGGAGCCTCCCCCAAAGGTCACGGAGGGGCTGTGGCTGAGCTGGGAGCTCTGCTGTAGGCACCTTTGAAGGGTCATGCACAGGCAGCCGCTCACTCTGTGTCATTTCCTCTGTTGTTTAGAAAGCTCATCCATGCTCTCATCCCAGCTCCCCTTCACTTCCCTCCTCTCTCATGCTCACTCCTCTCAGTTCATCTACTCCCTTGTGCTTTTTTCTCTCTCTTTTCCCACCAAATCCTCCCCTGTCTCATGCTCCCCAGCACGCTCCAGATAACCTTTTCCTTCTGTGTGATATTTTGAAGTCTGTATCTTCCAGACAGGTTTTTTCTTTCCTGAGCTGGAATTTCTCACTTCCCTTCTCATTTCCCCACCTCCCCCTCCCTCTGGTTTTTGGATGATATTTGTCCTTCCCTATCCCAGCCCAGCACCCCACACCACTGCTGTTGGTGACAGCAGGGCTGGCTCAGAGCCTTGGCACTGCCTGCCTGGAACACCGTGCCCTGGCAGTGGGAAGGTCTCGGGTGCAGCTGAGCATGGAGTGACCAGAGAGGAAGCCCAGAGTTCACCCTGGTTAGCCAAAGGCTCTGATTATTCCCACACTACACTGAATCAGCTCTGTCTGGGCTCGTGGGAGCAGCATTTGCCTGCCCCGTGCGTTGCCCTGCTGCCCACCCTGCACCTTCACACCTGCGTGGTGCTGAGGCCTCCCAGCCACCCCGCAAGCCAGGCGTGGTTTGATTCAAACATTTGCGTCTGATAGGAAGGTTGTGGAGGCAAATGTTTGAGCATTTGAGTTGCCTCTCGTGGCAACAGCCCTGTCCTTGTGGGGCCTCAGAGCTCGGCTGACGGCCATGTGTGGTGTCGCCTGTTGTGTGTCCCCTTCCAGACTGCGATTGCTACGCGGGTGGGACCCAAGGCAACGCCTGTCGGAAGGACCCCCGGGTGGGGATGTGCGTGTGCAAACCCAACTTCCAGGGAACACACTGTGACCAGTGTGCCCCAGGCCACTACGGACCCAGCTGCCAGCGTGAGTACCCAGGGCAGCGTCCCCAGGCTCGCCCTGCTGGGCTTCTCCTTGTTCTCCACTCGTGCTGGGGAGGAGGAATTCCACAGCTCCACTTCCAAGTGACAAATTCCCATGACTTCTGCACTTTTGCTGCTGTTTTCCACCCAGCCCTGACCCTCCAGCATCCTCCCAGGCTCTGGGGGGGCTCTTGAGGAATTCCCTATGGACATGAGCTGTGGGCTAGGCATGCTTGCTGTCAGCTCTGTTCACCATGCTCTCTCCAGCAACTGTTCTTTTACCCCAGAGGAACAAGCACTCTGGTTCCTTTCCTGGGAAGGCTAAAGACAAAAACCTGCTTATTTACTAATGCCCTTGTTGCTTTGCAGCCTGCCAGTGCTCCGGCCCTGGTCAGTACGATGGCACCTGTGACAGTGAGACGGGGCAGTGTCTGTGCCGGACGGGATTTGAAGGGCACTCGTGTGACCAGTGTGCTCCAGGCTACTTCAACTACCCTCTGTGCCAGCGTGAGTGTCTGTCCTTCACAGCCCTGGATGGGGACACACAGCCAGAGTCCTCTGGCAGGGGGCTGAAGGGCTGGACAGTGATTTTGTGGGTGTTTTGGAGAGTACATGCCATGGGCAGAGATTGATGATTTGAACGCTTAGAGCAGCACCCAATGCCTATCTGAGAATGCCAGGACAAAGACATTTTGCCACGAGCCCTGCCCCAGGCTCGCAGCTCAGGGCAGGTGGTCTGTGTGTGTTGCAGTGTGCGGCTGCAGCGCGGTCGGGACGCTGCCGGGAGGCTGCGACTCCGCCGGGAATTGTTTCTGCAGAGCCGAGTTTGCTGGGCCGCGGTGCGAGCAGTGCAGCCCTGGGCACCACTCCTACCCCCACTGCTACGGTAAGCACCTGAACCTTCAGCTCCTGCTGCTCTCAGAAACGTACCTTTTCTTGTAAGACTTAAGTGTTTCTCAAAATCAGCCCAATGTGGTTTGCACTGCGAATTTGGCAGGCTTGTTTTGGAGGTCGTGGATCGTAGCAAAGCCTGGAAGACAAAGCAAGCGGTGTTTATCACTCACGCTTCCTCGTCACAACCCTGCCGTGACCTGGTGTCTCAGCTTATGCCTTTTTTGTGTGTCATTTTAGTACATTAACCTACTGAACTGCTGGGGAACATTGAATGGGCTCTAAAAACCCCTCGGTGGCATTCTCCTGGCATGGCTATGAAAATACGGCATGATTTGCCAAGGGATTAAGAAACTAATTTAGTTCTGATGGAAATGGCTAATTCCTGAGGGGCTGAACGATGGTTCAGACCAGCAGTGCTTAGCCACGGATCACAGGGATCATCAAAGTCCTGCTCTTACAGCTTGCTCCTGCGATTCCCGGGGTGCAGTGGACAACAACTGCAGCCCGACGGGGCAGTGCCGGTGCCACGGGAATTTTGCGGGACACACCTGCAACCAGTGTGCCCTGGGCTTCTACGGGTACCCCAGCTGCACACGTGAGTAACACCTTACTGCTCTCCACTACCTGAGAGGAGGGTGTAGCCAGACCAGGGTTGATCTCTTCTCCCAAGTAACAAGTGGCAGGACAAGAGGAGACGGCCCCAAGTTGCACCCTGGGAGGTTTAGGTTGAGTATTAGGAAAAATTTCTTCATCCAAACAGTTGTCAAGTATTTCAGGCTGTCCAGAGCAGTGGTGGAGTCCCCATCATTGGGAGGATTGAAAAGCAGTGTAGATGTGGCATTTGGGGACATGGTTTAGTGGTAGGCTTGGAAGTGCTGGGGGAACAGTTGGATGATGATATTAGTGGTCGTTTCCAACCTTAACGGTTCTCTGATCCTATCCATTTCCCTGGGCACTGCATCACTCCTGGACTGTTGCTGCTGCTGCCAGGACTGAGCAATGCCTGTGGCAGGTGCCTGCAGCCCCAAATCCTCTGACCAGCCCACCCCAGCTCTGGGCAGAGTGTCCCGCTCCCTGTCAGCAGTCCCGACTGGAAGCCAGATGTACTCTTATGTCTCCCAGCAAGAATTTACTGCTCATTAAAAAGTAATCCGTGATACAGTTTCCCTGAAGCAACAAAAGAGCATCATCACCCTCCTGCACTGTACTAAATGTGGACTCCTGAGCCGTGCCAGCTGGCAGAACACTCCTCCCAAATGCTGATGCCGGCAGTATGCCTTTGAAGAGGCTGGAGAGGCAGAGATGAAATGGTCTCACAGGAGTTCAGTAGTCACTTTTTTTTTATCTCATAAAGCTGTGGCCACATTGCAGAGCTGTAGAAAACCCACAGCAAGGAAAGAAAAGAACCACCTGATTTTTGTATTTTTTTGAAATCTGTTGTTTCCTGAGCAGTCTTTTGCTGTGAGCCAGTGTGGGGGTGTGAGCCTAGAGTGTCTCCTTTGGCAGGGATTTGAGGGGTGCTGGCTGGGCAAGGAAGGCATGGGCAGCTCCCTGGCAGCTTGCTGACCTTTCCTGTGATAGGGCAGTGGGGTCTCTGTGCATTCATGGGCAGCAGGTCGTGCAGGAAGCTGTGGAACCACTGCCCTGCCCTCACCCTGCTGCCCACATCCAACATCCACAGGGCAGACCCTGATGGCCAAATGCTGCTCTTGGGTGTTTGGGCTTTTGTAGGGTCTGACACATCACTGGCGAGTGACTTGGGGGGATGAGATCACATTTACCCCTTCTCCTCAACCAAAACTCTTCCCTGCCTCTGAAATACACAAAAACAGATGTGAATGGGTGTGATAAACATTGAGGCTTCTATTGTTTTTCTTAAAAGACGGGGTGATTTTACCCAAAAGCAAAGAATGAGAATTTTATTTATAACCCACATTTGTGGCTGCTTTTGGTGAAGGTCAGGCAGACAAAAGAGGCTGCTGCTGGGAAGCCCTGAATGCAGCTGCAGCAGTTCTCTCCCCTCTCTTGCAGCTTGCCAGTGCTCCCGGGAGGGGTCCCTGCACGGCACCTGTGAGCAGGACACGGGGCAGTGCAGCTGCCGGCCCAAGGTGACGGGACTGCGCTGTGACAGCTGCGTGCCCGGCGCCTACGGGTTCCCCCACTGCCAAGGTAGCCCCTTTTCCCTGATCTCTTGGGACACTCCAGTGTCTTGGGTGCTGGTAAATGGGTTTATCGTCCCCCAAAAGCTTCGCAAGGGGAGAAATAACCCCAGTTAGGGACAGCCAAGGGGGAGCTGGCTCTATAAATCCATTCTTTTACCCCTCTTTTCCAGCGGGCTCCTGTAACCCAGCAGGGTTGGAGACTGCAGATTCCTTGCTGGCCCCGGTGAGTATCCAGTGAACCCACCACAACCCCTGCAGGTCATTTTGTATGATCCACTTTATCTCATGTTGGATCAGGTCCTTCCCTAAGCTCAGCCCGAAAGCAGCCAGAGCAGCAGACCCCACGTTCAACCACTGTGCTGCAAATTCTCACCTGCTCTTCTCTCCCCCTGCCTTTCCCCAGGGCTCCTGTGCATGTCGGGCATACGTTGAAGGCCCAGCTTGTGACAGATGCAAGCCTGGATACTGGAACCTGACTCCAGAGAACCCCTATGGCTGCCTGAGTAAGGAAATGGCATTTGCACAGCCCACAAAAGTCTCCTCCATGGTGCAAGAGCCAAACCCAAGCCAGTGGGCACCATCAGTGCAGGATTGGAAGTGATGGCCTTCCTTCCATCTTCACCCAGAAGTGATGTGTCAAAGCTGGGGTGCTCTGGGTAACCCCCAGGTGGAGAGGGGAGAGGCCAGAGCCTGGAGCATTTTGCTTGGGATGAAACACAGGGCTCATGCAATGAGTTGTGCTATTCTCAGCCCTCCCTCAGACATTTCATTTTTCATAGCCATATACACAGAAAAGGCAAAAGTCTTTGGAAGCTGTGTCCTCAACAGTAGCTGTCTAAAATGAAATGTGAGCCCTTGTGCGGGGCTGCCTTCTGCTTGACCATTTCTGGCCTCTCTTACCCCAGCCAGTGTCCTCTGGTGTGGTGGGTGCTGACCCCATCAGGCTTCTTCTCAGGCCCTGATTGACCTCCTGGCTTTCTTGTTCATGTCCCTCTCCTCAGGCTGCAAGTGTGACACCAAGGGCACCATCAGTGGAATCTCGGAGTGCCGGCAGGTGGGTTTGCTCTTCTGCTTCCAGGCTCCTCTGAGCGTGCTGCGTTGGGAGTGTTCAGCTCTGTCTCTCCCAGCAGCTGCTGGAGAGGCCCCTATGCTGAGCTCTCCAAGCTTGCACCACAATCTCGGCTTGCATGAGAATGTGGGATTAAGACCTGTCATAAATTAGGCACCTAAATATTTCTGGGTCTGTCCCAGGATGCCTGGATTTTTGTTTGCCTGCATTGTTGGGTAATTTAAGTTATCTGGCCCTTATCTGGCCCACCCACGTGCAGGAAGCCGTGTGGAGCATGAAACTCAAAATGCTTCTGCAGTGTCTCAGATGAGAACCCAAATAACAGAGGAACAGCTTAGCCATGACAAGCAACAGGAGGGAATGAGTTTCCATGCCTGCTTCTCTCCCAGGGCGATGGGCAGTGCTTCTGCAAGGCCAACGTGTGTGGGCAGTTCTGCTCGGCCTGCAGGGATGGATACTTCAACATGGAGAACGCAAATTACTTTGGCTGCCAAGGTGAGCCCCCTTCGTGGCGCGTCCGGTGAATGAGGGGGGCCGCAAGAACTGACCCCACTGCACAGAATGACTCGTTGGTGACCTTGGAGAAAAGGGGCAAGAGATGTCCCACCTTCAGTTTTAGGTCATCATTTTTGGGGTGATGTGGTTTAGTGCTTTAGGGGTTTCAGTGGTGGTGCTGCGTTGCTGGTTGGGATTTGATGATCTTTAAAGTCTCTTCCAACTTTGATGATTCTGTGATTCTATACCATGGCCCAGAGCATGGGCTGGGAATTACTGTGGATGTGGAGACCTGAGGTCATGTTTTTCCACTATTGGACACAGGTCTGTCAGGCTGGGAAGCGAACAGCCAGGTAAGGTACCCCTTTGGGTACCAGAAACTGGTGTGCTTGAACCACTGATCACATCCTTGCAGCTGTGCCCCTTCCTCCTGCTGGGAGAGGGCGGGCATGGATACGGGGGGTTGGCCACTCTCCACCGTGTCCATGGGAAGAGGGAAAGGAGGAGATCTGGCTGCTCTGAGCCATCCCACGCAGTGCTGGCAGGGCTGGGAGCAGGGAGCGAGGCCGTGGCTGGTGGCAGGGCTGCGGCGCCCGGCCGTGAGGGTTTGCAGACCTTGTTCCCTCAGCCGCCTGGAAATAGCTCGGCGCTGAGGTGGAAGAAGAGTCGATCCAAGTGGGTCCGGGGCCAAATATGAAAACGGATACAATGGAATAAAAATAGTGGCCCCAGGCTCCCCGCCCGCTGGGATGCGCCTTTGATTAGCGACCAGGAGCTCGTTAGCGCGGCGGGAATGTAAACAGGCGCTTCCTCCCGCAGGCTGCCGGTGCGACGTCGGCGGGGCCGTGGGGCCGTCCTGCGAGGAGCGGAGCGGAGCCTGTCGCTGCCGGCAGAGCACACGGGGTCCCACCTGCACCCAGTAAGCTGCACCTCGGCACGCTCTGCCTCCCACCGTGCCCTCTGCCACCACGGGGACGGGGACCTCACCGTCCGGGCTGCCATCGCATCGGCCGCGCGCCTGGCGGAGGTGTCCTCTTGCCGCTCCCTCCGGGTACCCCAGCAGGTGACGGCGCTCTCTCTTGTCCCCAGACCGGCAAGGGACCATTATTTCCCTGACCTTCACCACTTGAAATTCGAGCTGGAGGAAGGCACCACGCCGGCCGGCCGGGCCGTGCGCTTTGGCTACAACCCCCTGGAGTTCGAGGGCTTCAGCTGGCGCGGATACGCACAGATGTCCTCCATCCAGGTACGCCTGGGGGCTGCAGCCCAGCCCAGCTCCCCCAGGGAAGACTGATGTGCTTTTGGCACACACCTTTCACCCCAAGTGCTCCTGAAACCCCCAAAGTCACAGGATGGCTAACATAAACAGCACAGTGTATATATAGCGTGTTTGTGCAGACATTTCCTGTAGTGCTGGGGGTGGCATAGACTGATGAGGGGACAGATCCTAAACTGGGAATCCCATGACAGCCTAATCCATTTAGCAAAGGTGGTAGCATGGTGATTACTTACAGGGATGTCTATAAACGCTGTCTCTCAGTTTCCTTGCTCCTCTTTCAACTGACTCTGCTCTTTCCTATAACTCTGCATAACCTTTCCTCCCTTTTCCAAAAATAAGTTATCACCTCCTCAGCTGCCATGTTCCGTTGGACCTCTTGTTACCCTTCAGCCTTTGCCCTTGCTGTTAGCTGGTTTGCTGTAACAATGGTTTACACTAACCTGGAGTTGTGTAGGTCCTAGGAGTGAAGCTGTTTCATCTGTTGACTCTTTTTCTCTCCTTGGTGGTTTCTTCTGCGTGGCCCCTGCGGAAGTGTGTGCGTGTTTGGGGATGGAGTGCAGGGCAGTGATTCTCTGATGGTCTTGTCCCATGTGAGGTGCTCCTTGCTCTAGTGCATGTACTTTCAGTTCTCTTCACATTTTTGTGCTTAGGTGAAATAACAGAGGGGCTGTTTCCCACTGAATTTTAGGTAACAGTTGAGCAGTGAACTCCTGTAAGCTTCCTTGAGAAAATCCCAGCCTTAAAGCTTAAGGATGGAGCTCATGCTCAAGCTCATAGCTCCAATGTTGCATCCAGTGTTGGTGTTTGAGCTAGAAATAGACCTCGATAGAAGGGCTGGCACGTGGCTTTCTGCTGGCAGGTCTCACTGTAGTTTGTTCTCATCAAAACGCTTCCAGTTTGCTCTCCAGTGGGAAGATGGTGTGTAACTGGAGCTTTGAAGAACACTGCCCTCATTAGAGGTCTCCCTGGGAAGAGCCCAGCTTTGCCCTGTAGGCAGGAGGTTATTTAAGCCTAGATCTCTGAAATGGGTCAAACTTAAGCATCTCGTTAGACTGGGGTCTTGCCGAGCAGTGTCCAGGCAGGTGGAGGGCAGATGTGCCATCAGCTGTATGGTCCATTAGCCCTGCTGGTCCTTAGCACTGCACGTTCCTGAGGATGAGGCACCAGCTCAGTTCCCACCCTCCTCTGTAGGCAGCTGGGCAGAGCCCCATAAACACCAGGGCAGGAGTTTGGCACCTGGTGGCTGGTTACGGCACACTAAGCCCGAAAGCAACACCCTGATAACAAAAGTAACAACTCCCTATAACCTTTCCCCTTCCGTGGTGTGTGTGCCCCAGGACAGCTGGGCCACCCTGCTGTGCCACAGCATCTTCCACATGTGATCACAGCCCTCCCACCCCTCTCCACAGGCAGGGTGCTCCCTCTGTGACTGGCCCCAGCAAGGGGACAGTGTCACGAGGTGCCCTGAGCAGTAGGGTCTGTGTGCTTGTCTCCTCCTGGCGCTATGGCATGATGCTTTGGGAGCAGTGAGCCGAGCTGCTGCGCTTGGGCTGGCAGTGTGGGTGGTGGAGGTAACTGAAGGTGTGCTCTGCTTCTCTCCCCTTTCTCTCTCCCACCAGCCCAAGGTAGTGGTGACTCTCAATGTGACCTCTCCCGACCTCTTCCGCCTCGTCTTCCGCTACGTCAGCCGGGGGCCCGCCAGTGTGGAAGGGAGGGTCTCGGTCGTTGAGGAAGGAAAGTTTAATGTTTGTGACAACTGTAAGTGCATTTTTCACTTCTAGACTAACTCAGAGCATCCCACGCTGCGACACTGCTCCTCTGCCCCTTCTCCTGCCCCGAGGTGTGTCCGTCCCAAGTGTGCCCGTCTCAGGTGGCCGGCCAGAGCCGTGCCGTGGGCTGGCGAGGGAGGGGGAAGAGAGGCAGGCAGGCAGGCAGGTAGGGCAGGCGGGTCAGGCCCTCCCCAGAGCGGGCGGGCGCTCAGGAGCTGCCCCCCCAGTGACGTGTGCCCCGTGTGCTCTTTTGCTTTTTGCAGAATAAAATCAGAGTCACTGTAGACGTGGAGGAGGCAGAGCTCTATCTGTTCCATGTCATCCTGAGGTATATTAATTCAGGAGGGGCCACTGTGTATGGCAAAATTACAGCTTATCAGCCACGAAGGAGAGGTAAGGATCCCAGACTGCTCTGCTTCCCTGTGCCATCGCCACCTCCTCCCCATCCCAGGCAACCTTCTGCATCATCCTTTCCAGAAGACGCTTCCATATGGCTTTACCCATTAGTCCTGCCCTCCCAGTTGAAAGGCTGATTTGAGTTTGCAGCCCCCTTTATTTACCAGAGCAGCAGCAAGGTGGGCCCAGCCCCGAGGCTGCTCGCTGAGGACTGATACCAGCCAGGCTGGTGGGAGATAAGGCTCTTGTACAATTCCATACAACCTTTCCAGCACGGGACAAGATCACCCCAGTGCCCCAGGCAAAACTGCACTGACTTTCTACAAAACCAGAACGGGCCAAGAGCTGGGAAGTGGATCCAAACTTCGGCAGCTGGATGTGTTTTTATTTAGCAGATGCCCTGATGTGGCAGTCCTGCCTTTTCTGTGTGCTTCTCCCAAACCAGGCTGCTGCCTTCACACGTGGTGTGAGGCTTGGAATTGCACATATTACTCAGGCTTTGCACTCTGGTGCAGTGTCCTCTCATCAAAACACGAGCTGCTGGACAAGAGCCACCAAAAGATGTCTGAACAAGCCTAGAAACCCAGACAGCAAATATTCTGGGAAACAATCTGAGCAAGACTGCATGGGAACACACCTGAGGCCGTGGTGGGTGGTTGGCTGGTTGGGTTGGCTGGTTGATTTTAGCCCTTCAGATGCCACAGCCACATCATCCTGCAGAACTCTTCCTCCAGACCACACGTGCACAGCACAAGGCTGTCAGCACCAGCTACCTAATTTATCAGTGTGTGAAGCTCTCTCCTCTGTCTTGAGTTGACATAGGTTCTGCCTTTGATGTGATATGCAAGGTTTGAAATGCCCGAATATTTTTATGTCCAGTCATATTACACAGCAGAAGAACAAGAAGAGCAGGAGCCGTGGTCATGCTTTAGGATCCCACCAAAAGTCAAGAAGTATTTAATCTGTCCAACCCAGCAGCAGAGCTCATTTGCCTTAAAACATGCTTCACTTCTTGTGCAGAAGCAGCTTGATTTTTCTAGTGCTGAAGGCAAGCAGCCAGACTGGTGCACCAGCAACAGGACCCAGGAGGGCAGCATCTTTGGGAGGCTTCAGGAGTGCTGAGCCCTGTCTGGATGGAAAGGGCTTCACGTGGCGAAGGACAAGCAGCTTGGAAAGAAGTTGGAAGATGTGGCTTGCAAAAGGGGAAGCCTTTTCCAAGTGTGGGATTTTCAGCCTGGTTTCTTCCACTCCGCCTCCAGAAGCCGTCTCAGTTGGAGTTTTGGATCACGTCAAAGGGATGTGAAACTTCAGCCTGTCGAGAAATCTACCCCGGTGCCAGTTCAGGGAAATCCCTTCACTCCTTGCATCCTCACCTCTGCATCCCATCTGGAAAAGGTCCCAGCCTCAGCTGATGCCAGGCATGTCACGCATGGGAAGGGGTTATTATCCATCCCAGCAGTAGCACAAGCCCTTGCTTTAGCTTCTGGCCCTCTGTGCTGTGCCTTGATGTCCATGTACCACACCAGGACAGTCAGTGTGCCACATTCTCCACTTCCTTCTTCATCTCGTCCGCTCGCTGTGCAGCCATTCCCGGTGAATCCCTCTCACCTGTGCTCTTCAAAAGCTCCTGAGACTGCTGGGCAGGCACAGTCTGCTTCTCGGTGCTGTATTGTGATTGCATCCATTAATGAAGAGGTTGTGGGACTGCCAGCTGAGCCGAGGAGCTGTTCAGCAGCAGCAGGATCAGGCCTTGCACTCATTCTGTCCTGTCAGTTAAAAAGAATGTCTAAATCTCAAGTGCAGAGTCTGTGGTTGGCAGGAAGAAAGGCAGGAGCACACCTTGGGAACCTGAAAGTTTTCCAGAAGACAGATATCTTGCCTGTGGAGCTGAGGTCAGAGTTTCCCTGAGGAAAAATGTATCTGGGCAATTCTTTTTGTCTGTCTCACGATTAACTCTTCACAGAGGTGTTCTTTCCTTTTCTAGCTGGCAAAATGCTCCTTGGCTTGCAACACTCTGTGCTTTGCAGTCTGGGGATGCAGAGCACACTGTGAGAGCTCTGGATTTGCATTAAGGACTGCAGTGATTTATATTTATTTCTCCCATCAGGCTATTGAGCAGATTGAGAGTGGATGTCTCTGTTCCAGGACAGTGTGGGATTGTGGTGCGCCGAGAGAGTGGGAGCCTGTCGCTCCCCACTGCACTGCAGAGCTGCTTCCCTGAGCACAGCCTCCCATGTCCAGCCCCAGGTTTTCCATGCCAGTCCCTTCACAGCCTCTCATCCCTCCCATTGCAGGTACAGAGCAGACCAAGCAGATTGTCTTTGCTCCCAGCACAGAGCCAGCCTTTGTCACCGTGCCCCAGAACAGCTTCGGGGAGCCCTTCGTGCTCAACCCCAACACCTGGTCCCTGGTTGTTGAAGCAGAGGGTGTGCTCCTGGTAAGGCCCTGTGCTCCATCCACCATGGGGGCTTCAGCAGCTCCCTGGGGACGAGTGTCCCAAGCATCACACCTCTCCCATCTCTCCTCCTAGGACTATCTGGTGTTGCTGCCCAGCTCGTACTACGAAGCACCGATCCTGCAGCTGAAGGTCACGGAGCCTTGTACCTACCAGCCAGCCCCTGAACAAGCCACCCAGAAGTAAGGATCTGCACGTTTTTGTGCTGTGTGGGGCCTGCTCAGCTCCTCTGGGCCTGGGGTTAAGGATTACCATTTGTACTCCTCGGTTTTTTTCTCTGTGTTTCCAGCTGCCTCTTGTACAAGTACCTGTCCGTGGAGGGCTTCCCTGCCGTGCCAGGGGTGGATGCAGTGTGCAGGCTGGACAACCGGCTGCCCAGGCTGTGTCCCACGGAGCAGCTCACCCCCTCCCACCCCCGCATGGCCACCTGCAGTGGCAGTGACGTGAGTGGCACTTCAGTTTCATCCCTCTCCCAGACACTGCAACGCTCACCCCTCTGCCCCCGCTGTCCGGGGCTTTACCTACACCTGGGCAGGTGACCAGAAGGGCTTTACACCCATGCAGCTGTGTGCTTGTGTGCCCTGTTCGAGGCACCCAAACCCAGAGTCTCACGTGTGAAGGTTTGCAAGGATTCAGTGAGATTTATTGCGTTGTCCCCTGAGCTGCAGAGGAGGCTGGTTTGTAGCACGGGCTTCCTGCACACACTCCCTCAGCCATCCCTCTGTCCTCCAGGTGGAAGTGCAGCTGTCCCTGCCCGTGGCCCAGCCTGGGAAGTACGTGCTGCTGGTGGAATATGCCAACACCAACGCTCTGCAGACCGTGGGCGTCGCCGTGAGCTCGCCGCACTCGGCCACTCAACAGGGCACGTTCACCTTCTACCCCTGTGTCTACAGGTACGGGCACCTCAAGGGAGAAAGGGTTCAGTTCTCTGCTGTGGCAAGGACAGCTCCCCCTCCAGTTGAACTTTTTCTGGTTTATCACATAAACAAAGCAAGCTTCAGTGTTGTCCATGTAAGCTCCACGTGTCCAGACTCATTCTAGTGGGACATGGATTTAGTGGCTGGCCATCCCATCCCAGGGAAGTGTGTCCCTGTGCCAGCACAGTCCTCTAATGCCTCTGCCAGGAGATAATCTTTTGCATCTCTTTACAGCTAGATATGTTGGTAGGGACCTTGACTTAGGGAATGACCTACGGGCAGGTTTATTGGAGACAGGTCAAACCCTGTCTGACTTCAGACTTCAACCTTTGCAGTAGGAAACAAATGTTTGGGGTGTCCTTGGGAAACTTCACTCTCATGAGCAGCCAGAAAAAACATCAAAAGATTTCCAGGGACTTTGTGTAAATCCCCTCAGGACACATAGCTGGCAGGACAAGAAATGGGTCATGACCCTGCTCAAGGCTGGCTTCAAAATGTGTGTTTCTCTTACAGTTTCCTTTGTCGAGGGATTGCTGTAGATTCCCAGAGTCGACTGGCAACTTTTGAACTCACCTCAGAGGCCACTGTTCGTTTCACCTCCGATCTGGCTGATTTCTTCCTGGTAAGGCTCCCTCTGAGGGCAGCTCTGTCAACAGGTCACAGGGAGGAAAGGCTGGACTGGTAGCCAGCTTGTAGAAGGGTTTTCTAGTCTTGTTTGGACTGGATACTGGATCTTAGTTTGTGTTGTGACCAGTCCAAGTGGAGAATGTGGTCAGTGGGGTGTTTTGAAGTAGATCATGGGACTACTGGGAGTGGGGAGAAGCAGCTGCTCTTGCAGAGGGAGCTCTGCAGCAGTGAGGCAGTTCCTTTTTTATCTTGAAGAGGTTCCTTGTTTAGCCAAGGATGGAAGAATCCCATCAATATGTGGAGCTTCTAAATGCATAAGGCTTGTGCCAGGGAAGAAGGGGCAGTAAGCAGAGGTGTGACTGCCATGCATTAGCTGAAGTGCCTGGTGGCTGGTGGGCACAGGGGCTGCTGTGGCCCCAGGGGCAGAGGCTGTCACATAACCAGGTGTCTCTCTGTGTGTGGCAGCACAAAGTGTACCTGATCCCCGCTGCACAGTTCACCATGGAGCTCATCGAGCCGAAGGTGCACTGCATCAGCGTCCACGGCACCTTCTCATCCAACAGGTGAGAGTCCCCCTTAGCTTCAGCATGAATGGGGCTGTTTCCAAAAACGTTTGCTTCCCCTGCTTCCCTCAGGCTCAGAGACTTTTTAAGTTCTTGATGCAGTAGAAAGAAATCTCTGGCTGAGGGTGAAGCTCCTTGCCTGTGTGCTCTGAGCACGGACTGGGAGTCAGGCTGCTGGTCCTCTACCTGAGCCCCACTCTGCCTCCTGGGGCAGACACTCAAGTGTCATCCCAAATGGGCATTCCTGTGCTTGCTCACATACAGCGAGACACTCGCTGTATCCAAATTTTTGACACTGCTTCAGATAAGTGTTTGCAGAGGAATTAGCCTGTGCCAGGCTCCTGTTCTTCCTGCTGAGCCCGTGTCCCAGAGCCCCAGGGGTGCTGGTAGTGAGCTTTCCCTCAGCAGGCACACGTTGTAATCCACCAGGAGCTACAGGGTGTGCTTCCCTGCCAGGACCCCGGAGCCTCTCTCTTTTCTTTCTGGAGATGCTCACATCCTGTTTACTCCTTGTTTTTCAGCAGCTCCTGTGTCCCCTCAAGGTTCCTGAAGCTCTCTCAGTCAGTCATTTTGGAGGGAGCCCAGGCTCTGCCCATCGCCCCAGAGGTGCCTCTGGCTCAGGCTGTCCATGTGGCTCCTTCTGGGGTCCCAGTGGAGCCTGCTCCTCGTCCTCCCACAGCGATGGACCCCACTGCAGAGCTCATCCTCCTGCAGTCCCCACAGGTAGGGGCACAGCTGTGGGTTGGGCTGGTTTGCTGGTGCTGTGACACTGACCACTGGGGCAGTGAGAAATTTTCCTTCTCTGTTGAGTAGCTTTATCAGTTAGCATTTTCAGAATTTAATCTGGACTTTAAACTTGTCCCTGTACCTGTCATTCCTGTGGACTCGCCTGTCTTGGCTCCATCCAACTCTGTTTGGTTCTCTGAGATCCCAGGAAAAGCTTTTCAGGTGGCAGCATTAGAGGGGGGAGTGTGGAGGCATGGGGGGTTTGATTCACTGAATTTTCAAGACCTGACAGTTGTGCAGTAAGAGCACAGATTTCTGCAATAATTAAAAAACATCCCAGCTGTGAGTGCAGGCGTCAGACATGGATTTTTGTCTGTGTTCTGCCGTTTTGGGGCAGGCTGCAGTGGTGTTTAACAGCCAGATCCAGACCCTGGGACGCTATGCCTTCATCCTGCACTTCTACCAGCCCAACCACCCCACCTTCCCTGTGGAAGTGCTGATCAACGGCGGGCGCATCTGGCAAGGTGAGAAGCCTTGGGGCCTGGGGAAGCTGCAGGCTGGCAGAAGCCCTGGAAGTTTTCCATGCCAGAGGATAACTACAGGTTCCCTGGGAATCGCAAAAATGAAGCAGGACGGACTTGTCCCTTCCAGACTGGGAGGGTGTGATGGGGACTCGAGGCACATGTGGGACCAGCACATTTGTTGTCTTTTCAGGTCAGACCAACGCGAATTTCTGCCCACATGGCTACGGGTGCCGGAGCCTGGTGGTTTCTGAGGACCAAATCATCCTGGATGTTACAGATAATGATCTGACTGTGGTTGTTCGAGTGCCAGAGGGCAAGCAGCTGTGGCTGGTGAGCCTCTCTCCAGGAACCTCCCAGAGCACGCTGGACCAGGCTTCAGCAGGGAGTTCTTCCTTGGATTTTTGTCACTGTGTGACCGCAGGAATGTTTCCCACCATCACTCAAGTCTCTGAACTACCCTAGAAAGTTGCAGTCTCCAACCTTAGTGGTGTGGAATTGAGGGCAGAATTCACAGGGGCAGCTTCTGTGTATGACCGTTGTCTTCTCTGTCTGGTTTTGATATCAAAACAAAGCAGAAATTGAAGCTGTTACTTTGCAGCCATAGTTTGTGATAATCCAGAATGAGCCTTATTCCCGCCCCACCAGTATTTTACACTTGCATAATATTGTTTGTCCAGGCACGCCTCGTCATGGGAGTAGGCAGCCCTTGTTATTCTCAGGCAGCAGGACTAGAAGATTGACCAAAATTTGGATAAATGGCTGAAAGGCAGAATTGGAGCCCAGGTGCCTTCATGTATAGAAATTTAAGGTGGTAAAGACTGCCTCCCTGCTGAGGCACAGCCAGTGCTGCACACTGGGAGTATTCTGCCTGTTTTTACTCCAGTGAATTTGGGCTGTTCCTCATGTGGAGCTTTAGGTCAGATGGACCCTGATGGACAGACCTCAATAGGGAGGTGACTCCTGGTCTTTGCAGACCTTGCTGTGTTATGTTCTGTCCCAGCAAGGGATGAAAGGTTAAAGGTGCATTTGGACTTTGGAGTCATTTTGGACGGCGTCTGTCTGTCTGAGCTGAGAGCCTGGCTCACACAGCTCGCCCTTGCCTTGCAGGATTACATCCTCGTGGTGCCTGAGGACAGCTACACCTCCCAGTACCTGCAGGAGGAACCCCTGGACAAGTCCTATGATTTCATCAGCAGCTGTGGCATCAACAGCTTCTACATCAAGTGAGATCCTTGGCTTTGGGTGCCCACCCTGCTGTCCGCAGGCTGCACGCTCCTCAGGGAGCAACACCCCCTTCCCTTCGTGTGTGGCAAGGAGGGGGCTGGTTGAGGCTTTTGTTCTGTTGACCCAGCGTGGGTGTTTGGGGGACCTCAGTGTCACAGGGCTCTCCCCCCCACTAACTACCCATCGCTGCGGGAGACTCTGCATCTGCAGGAGGTGCTGGATTTGGGGTGGTGGGGAGGCTGTGGGGATGTGCAGCCCTGACTCCTCCTGCCTTCCCCTGCAGCCCCAGCACGTCCTCGAGGTTCTGCCGCGACTCTGCCATCTCGCTGTCCCTGTTCTACAACAACGGGGCGCAGCCGTGCCGCTGCCACGAGGCCGGGGCGCGGGGCAGCCAGTGCCAGCCCTTCGGCGGGCAGTGTCCCTGCAAGTCCAACGTCATCGGCCGTGAGTGCTCCCGCTGTGCCACCGGCTACTGGGGCTTCCCCAACTGCAGGCGTGAGTCTCCCATCTCCCACTCTGCCTTCCCAGCACTTGCTCTGTGTCCGTTCCCCACGCTCGCCTTGGGTTCCTGGGTCTGGCTCCCCCAAACCCAGCCCTGTTCTGCCCCTTGCAGCCTGTGACTGCGGGACACGTCTCTGTGATGAGGTGACAGGGCAGTGCATCTGCCCTCCCCACACCCTGAAGCCGGAGTGTGTTGTCTGCGAGCCCCAAACCTTCGGCTGCCACCCCCTCATCGGCTGTGAGGACTGCAACTGCTCCCGGCCCGGCGTGCAGGACCTGACAGAGCCAGGCTGCGATGTGGACAGTGGGCAGTGCAGGTGAGGGAGCCTTGTCCTGGCGCTGGGGACATCTGGCAGCATCCCTGGTCCCTGCTGGAGTGGTGGGACACCTTAGCAAGCTGAAGGGAGGAAATGTGCAGAATGGGGATGAGGAAGGCTCTGAAAGCTCTTCTCACTCTTGTGTCCGCCCAGGTGCAAGCCCAACATCATCGGGCGGCAGTGTGACCTCTGTGCCCCTGGCTACTTCCACTACCCCGGGTGCCGGCGGTGCAACTGCCACCAGGCTGGCACCGAAGCCAGCGTGTGTGACCCGGTCACGGGGCAGTGTCACTGCAAGGTCAGTCCCTCCACGCCTCCATGTGGTGCCTTTCTCCTTGGCTCGACTCTCCTGCTCTGGCTGGGGGTGGCAGGGGCTGTGTGCCCGGCGTGCCGGAGGGAGCAGGGCTGGAGAAGGAGAGTGCCTGCATGCCTGAGCTGCAGCCAGCCTGCCCCATGGGGTGGTGGGTTCAGAGCACCCTGAAAAACTCTTATCTTCTCATCCTTCCTGGCCATGAAGGTTCATTCCTTGGGCTGTCACTGGGGAAGATGGCCAGTCTGAGTCCAGCCCTGTGTCAGAGCTTGTTGGAGGTAGAGCTGTCAGCCCAATTGGCTCCATGGCAGCAGAGCAACTCAAACAGCTTCTGAGCTGCCTGCTCCAGCCTCTCTGTAGGGCTTACAGGTGCTTTCTTCAGGTGCATTTAATATTTGATGGGTGCTGTACAAGCAAATCTGTTGGGGGACTGCTTCAACATCTTCCAGCACAGCATTGTGCTTTGATCGCTCAGCCAGCCATCCCTGTCCTCCACTGAGGCCTTGTGAGAAGCTGCTGAGCTTTGCTTGTCCTTCAGGAAAATGTGGAGGGCCTGAGGTGTGACCAGTGCCGCCTGGGGACGTTTTCTTTGGATGCCACCAACCCCAAGGGCTGCACCAAGTGTTTCTGCTTCGGTGCGACCGATCGCTGCCGCAGCGCCGAGAAGCACCGAGCTGAGGTGAGAGGGGCTGGGGCCACCAGAGCCTGCAGGTCAGGTGTGTTCCCATCCACCTGGCTCCCTGCTCCCCTCGGGTCTCTGTCCTGCGTTAATCCTACTGAAGATACACCGTGAGGAGGGTTATCTTTGACTCCCTGTGCCCATCTCCTGCTTTCAGCCCCTTTTCCTGGTCCCTGGGGTCTCATGTGCTGGGCGGGGGTGATGATCAGCCTTCCAGTGGCTTCATCAGGATGCATGTGAGGTGTGAGCCTGTTATTCCCCCTTCTGCTGCTCTGGGACCTGTTCTTCTGGAGCATCAACACCCAAATAGTTTCTGTAACTCCACCAGAAGACCCACAGTTGCTCTTCCCCTCCAGTTTGTCGACATGAACGGGTGGCTCTTGCTGAGCAGCGACCGCCACGAAGTGCCTACAGCTCTGAACCCCCGGGAGCAGCTCGTCACTGCTGACCTCAAGAACCTCCCAGATGCCTACCAGGAGCTCTACTGGGTTGCACCCAGCTCCTACCTTGGAGACCAGGTAAGAGAATGGGGAACCACCCTGACCCTGCCAACACATGTGTGCCGGCAGCCTGACATGCAGGCACTGCTCGCAGTCCAGTTGAACACGGACAGCCCTGTCTTGTCTCAGTGGTGTGGGCTTGCAGCAGCATGTGGGATTTGTCTCTCCCTCAGGTTTCCTCCTATGGAGGGCACCTTCGCTACGAGCTGCACTCCAACCCTCGGAGGGGCGACGTGTTCATTCCCATGGAGTCCCGCCCAGACGTGATCCTGAAGGTGCAGCCCAAGAAACTCCCTGGTGCCCCCAGTTACTGCAGGAGCAGGATGAGGTGATGACTGACGCCTTCCTTGCTTTTCCCAGGGAAATCAGATGAGCATCATGTTTCTGGAAGGTGCCTACCCTTCCCCAGGGGAGGCACATGAAGGCCGGCTACAGCTGGTGGAGGTGAGTTTGCACACACAAGTGAAGTGCTCAGATAATGCAGGAAAGGCCAAGACCTCATGTAGACAGAGGGAAAATGGCTTTGAGCTCAGCATTTTAGGTGATGCCAGGGCTGTTTCACCCATGCAAAGGGGAGAGATTCCAGCAGCAGGGACGTGGAGGCTGGGCTGGATGTTCAGGTGCCTGTGCTTCCTGCCAGTAATGTCAGGTTTTCTCCCACCAGGGTAACTTCAGGCACACAGAGACTCACAACCCCGTGTCCAGAGAGGAGCTCATGATGGTGCTGGCAAACCTGGAGCAGCTGCAGATCCGGGCACTCTTCTCCCAGCTCTCTTCCTCCGTGTCCCTGCGCCGCGTGGTGCTGGAGACGGCAACGGCCACGGCCACAGGCGTCCGTGCCAGCAACGTGGAGCTGTGCTTGTGCCCAGCTAACTACCAGGGAGACTCCTGCCAGGTCAGGGGGAAGTGGACATGCTGTTCCAGCCAGAGGGGAGTCAGTGACAGTTTGTGTCTCAGCCACCCCTCCTGCTTGGTGTGTGGCAGCCATGGGGTTTGGATGTTTGTGCAGAGCAGTGGTGCCAAGGCACCGGCAGCCTCCAAGCTGGCTCCTGAGGGCTGCGGTTGAAATGACAGCTCAGGTTGTTCCAAAGGAAGGAACATTTCCCTGCCACAACACTGTGCACCTTGGAGAAGTGCAGCAGCTGCATCTGCCTTCTTGGAAGGGGCATGATGGGGAAGTCATTCAGGTGTTGCAGTACCTTGGGATGGGTCCTTCTCTCTGGCCAATTCTCTCCTGGTTAAAAGGAGCAGGAAGGAACTGCACTGAAAAATCTTCATCATTGCTTTTAATCTCTTCTCCATCAGTACAACCCTATGGGAATTCTGTCATGGAAACTAATTTAGTTTCTTTGCTTTTACCGAAAGTATCAGGCTGTTTTTCAGATCTCTGCCTTTTTCTGTCTCTTCAGGAATGTGCTCCAGGTTACTACAGGGACACCAAGGGGCTCTTTCTGGGAAAATGCATCCCCTGCCATTGCAATGGCCACTCAGACCAGTGCCTGCCAGGCTCTGGGATATGCCTTGTAAGTAAACAGTGGAGCAGCGTGATATTTTAGAGTTATGGGGTCTGTAGCATGTGATTCAAAAGCTCTTTATGTACTAACTGGGCTGGCAGAACCATGCCTGAGTCGGGGCATTGGCTGCACTGTTTCAGTGGTGACCCTGCTTAGGGTCAGCTTAGGGTGCAAGGCAGTTCTGGGGTAGAGGAAGGACTGAAGGATCCTGATGGGGAGTTTTTAGTGCATTTCTTGTCAGTGCTGAGCCCAGAGCTTGCCTTTTCCTTGCAGAACTGCCAGCACAACACAGAAGGAGACCACTGTGAGCGATGCAAGGATGGCTACATGGGCAGCCCCTCTGCCCAGGAACCCCTGCAGTGCGTTGGGTGTCCGTGCCCTCTTTCAGTTGCCTCCAACAAGTAAGCACCCCAGGATGGGATTGTCTCTTTGGCCTCACTGTTTAACCACTGGAACCACTCTGTGCCCCCACCAGGGCAGGTGTCCCAATGCCAGCCTTGTCCTTGTCCCCAAACCATGCCCATGCCCTCTTACCCGAGGCCCCAACAGCCCACAATGAATGATCAGCTCCCCTGGCACCACATCAAGGGTAACTGCACCTCCCTGTGTCCCCCTTCTCGTTTCAGTTTTGCTGTTGGTTGTGTCCACAAGGGTTCCAACATGCAGTGCCTCTGCAAGCCGGGCTACGCTGGACCCAACTGTGAACGGTAAGGAGGGTGGCACCCGTGTTTGGGGGGGCCTCAGACACCCCACTGATCCTTTGCAGTCACTCCCATGGCAGAGAAGTTGTTCCCTTAAGGACTGCAGCAGGAACGGTTGGCTCTGGCCCCGTGTGCGTTGTTCTGGCAGCATTTCCTTTTCAGCCCGCAAATGCCCGACTGCTGAAACTCTGTTACCGTGGGTGTATGACTTACCTGTGCTTTGCCTTGACTTGCAGCCTGTGGTAAAGGCACCTTTCTGAGGTATCACGAGGCAAAACACAAAGTGCTTTGAGATCCCTGAGGGTTGCAGCAGTTACAAGTGTTGGATGCTCACACTGCCCCAGTTGTGCAAGCCCAGTGCAGGGTGCAGGCGCGAGCTGCAGGCTGCTCGCCCTGTTGTAACTTGCCGTGTCTCTCCAGGTGTGCCCCGGGGTACTACGGCAATCCCTTGGTGATCGGCAGCTCGTGCCAGCCCTGTGACTGCAGCGGGAACACGGATCCCAACATGCTGTTCAGCAGCTGTGACTCCCTGACGGGCGCCTGCTCGGGCTGCATGCACCACACGGCCGGCGCGCGCTGCGAGCTCTGCGCGCCCGGCTACTACGGGGACGCCGTGGTAGCCAAGAACTGCACACGTGAGTGGGGCAGGCAGCCAGCCCTGGGGCAAGGGGAGGGTGCCCATTCCCAGCACTGCTCCTCTCCCTCTGAGGAGCAGCAGCCCAACTGCAGCTTGCAAAAGGGGTCATGGGAATAAGTTGTTGTGAGAAGCAAACCCAAGAGGAGAGAGGCTCTGTCTTACCTTTGACGGATAGATGAGGGGGAAATAGGATTCCCTGTTAGCAGTAAGTGTTGTGAGTGGCTGGCAGGCTCTTCAGTGACATAATGGGTGTATTTTTCCCTGGCAGAGTGCAACTGTTCGCCTTGTGGGACTGACTCCTGCCATCCACAAACTGGCCAGTGCTTCTGCAAGACTGGAGTGACAGGCCAGCACTGTGACCGCTGCGAGGTGAGGGTCACCCGGGCCCTGGGATGGTGCCTGTCCTTGTCATGGGAATGAGGGGCAGCCCTGGTGTGTCATCCCCCAGGCCTGTGAGCAGAGCAGGGCTGGCTGCCAGCTGTTGAAGGCTGCATTTACATGAGCTGTCCTGTATGTGGCAAAAGCCTGTTAAAGATCTAGCAGCAAGTAGTGGAGGCAGCATTCCAGCAATGTGGCATCGTTGGGGAAACTGCAGTAAACCCCATTTTCCTGAGTGCATCCACCTTGGGCGGGTTCACAGGGCAGTGCCGTGGTGTGTCTGGGTTCTCACTGCGCCTCCACATCTTTACCACGTTGCCTTGAGTTTTGTGGTGCTCAAAACACACCTAGAAAACAAGGCTGGGGTCCCACATCACTGCCTCAGGAGAGAGGCACACTTACTGACCAGGACATCCACGTCCTGCTTTTCCCTAGGAGGGATACTACGGCTTTGAGGGATGCTCGGGCTGCCGGAGGTGTGACTGCGACGTGGGCGCCGTGGGGAGCAGCTGCCACGTGCAGAGCGGCCAGTGCAGCTGCCTGCCCGGCGTCAGCGGCTCGCGCTGCCACCAGTGCGCCCCGGGCTACTGGGGCTTCGGCCAGGGCGGCTGCACAAGTGAGTGTGGGGTCCCAGCCAGGGGCACAGGACAGCCCTGTGGTGCTGGTCCAGTTGTTGAAGGCAGAAAACAGCTGGCAGCTGTCTGAGGGCCTGTGCACGTCGCTGGGTTGCACAGGGAAACCCCCGGCAGTGGTGTGTAGATGAGCACAGCTGGGATAAAACCACTCCTGCCCTCTCTGCGGAGCGGTAGAAGCACGAAATGATTCTCTGTTACTCGGCCCTGCAGAGTGCGAGTGCAGAGGGGGCTCCTGTGACCCTCGCACCGGGGAGTGCACGTGCCCCAGCGGGCTGACGGGGAAGCAGTGCGACGTCTGCCTGCACGAGCACGAGATCCTGGTGGCGAACGGCCCTGACAGCATGAAGTGTGAAGGTCTGAGTCCTTTGTTCCCGAGGAAAGAGGTGAGGGAAGCCCGGCAGAGGGCCTGTGCTGACTGCTGCACTCCCCTGCAGTGTGTGACAGCTGTGTCCTGCTCCTGCTGGAGGACCTGCAGAGCATCGAGATGTCCTTCCCGTCCATCCGCAGCCAGCTGGTCACCCTCAACGCCAGCTCCATCGCCTGGGCTCGCCTCCATGGCCTCAACGGCACCATAATGACCATTGCTGTACGTGGAAGATTTAACATCACTTTCTGCCCATGTTTCCTGGCCTGTTGGCCTGATTTAGTCTCTTTTTTTCCCCCAGAAGCAGCTCCGTGAGTACTCCAGAGCCATGAGCAGGGTCAGGCAAAGGGCTGACGAGCTGGAGGATGAGAGCGTGGATCTCACACAGGACCTGAACGCGCTGCAGCACAAGGTAGGGTATTTCTCCGTCTTTCTTTGCCAGAGCACAAGTCCCCCTTTTACCAAAATGAGGGCTTTGAAGGCTGTGAGGAGCCTAGTTCAGGCAGGTTGGATCTCCTGCTTGACCAGAACTAAGTTGCAGTGTTAGGTGCTCAAGCTGGATTACCTGCTCTCCTCCCCTGGAGAGCCGTTAAACATCTCATGATGCTGAGAGTTTTTATTGGTTTGCTGCTTGCTTTTGAGGTGGCTCCAACTTTACCCAGTAAAAATAAATTCAATCAAATATCATTTATTGAAGGAGCATACAAGTAAGGAACATAAAACATCTGGGTCCATCGTGGATGCAGTCTATATCCAGTCTAAAATCCAGCAGTTGTGTCTTCAGAGAACTTAAAAACTGAGCAAGATTTGATCTCATTTGATTTGATTTATAAACTGCCTGCTCCTAATATGAGGAAGAGTGAAAAAATCTCTGCTTGATGACATACATCCCCAGACAGCTGCAAAGACAAACTGCCCCTGTGTGTACCCAACAGCCAGTCTGCAGCCCTCTGTCTCTTGATCAGGACCCAGGTGTGCCTGGCTCCAGGCTTTGGGATTTTTCCTGTGTTAATAGCACAGAACAGTGCTGTCCTCTGTGCTTTTGAGATTATTCCAACATCCAGAGCCTGTTGCACTGGAGCTGCATTTATTGCTTGTGCTTCTCTGAAGGTGCTGAGTAAGATCATCCTTCAGTGCATTGTAGGACAGCAGCATGGGGCAGGCTGGACCTCACAAGCTACACATTCCCAAGCCTTGTGTGCCTCTTGGGAGCAACTTCCCCGCTGAAAAATCACATAAAATGTCATCTCATCCTTGAGCTAAGACAGAGTTTTTGTTGCAGATGACCATGACTCACAGAGAAGCGATCCGTGTTGATCAGCACACAAAGGAGATGTACCAGAGGGGGGAACAGCTCCTGCTGCACATCCAAAGCATCCAGAGGGGCATTGCAGGTAGGTAAAGTAGGGTCTTCACTTCGGGGTTCTTTCCTGTACTGTGCCATGCTCTTGGTTTTAACCACTGCCAAGCACTGCGTTGCTTAGAAAAAGCCATGGAGAGAACAAGGGAAAATACAAGGATCCCTGCAGAATCCCAGCTTCTGTTCTGACCAGGCTTATTGTGTCTCAGCTGCTTGGCTAAACACAAGTCTGGGGAAAAAACACATTAGACTTCCACAAATGTTATTAAAATGCATAAGACAGGGGCAATCTACACTGCAGCCTCTGGAGAGATGGAGCAAAACAGAGTGGCTGGATCTGGGAGAGGAGGTAAAGCCACAGAAAGATGCTCAGGATGTAGGAACGTGTTACTGGTAGTGGCCAAGGAGGCAGAAACATGGGGCAGTGCCTCTGGGTGTTCTCAAGCAATTTGTTGTCCGAGTGCTGCCTGAAAGCTGTCTGTGGTTTGTGAAGGGAAAAACCTCAGGGGATTCTGAAGGACGTGGTTTGGTCAGTGCTGATGCTGGGTGTGGGTTTCTCTGCAGAGCTGGTGCGGCAGATGGCCAGGTTTGGGGCAGCCAACGCCAGCACCGCGTCCGGCGAGGAGTTCGGGCAGAAGCTGGCCGAGGTGGAAAGGATGCTGAGGGAGATGAAGGAGAGGAGCCTGGGAGCCCAGGCGGAGCTGGCAAGGCGCGAGCACGAGGAGGCTCAGAAGTGTGAGTTGGTGGCACAGGGCTGCCCAGATCCTGCTGGGTCTGGCTATTCCTGGCTTGGAGCCCACGCAGACACTGCACATCATGGTCGTGTTTAGAGAGTGCTGTTAAGAACCAGGCACCCCCAGCAAGTTTTATAGGAGTTTCAGAGTCTGACACTCCAACGGGATCAGTTGTTCCTTTTTCCCTTAAGGCAAACTTCAGAGCAGAACTAACTGGGTAGTTCTGTTTGATGAACAAAAATGACAACACTTAGGACCAGGAATCACCATTATTATGCGATGTATTCACATCACATGTGGGTGTGAGTAAGTCACACCATGTTTCTTCCTATTTGCTGTCCCCAGAGAGGGGCTCAGAGTAACAACCAGCAGCCTGCACCCACAGTAGCTCTCCTGTCCTGAGGGCATCCTTGCCAGGAGTGAGAGCAGTGAGCCCAGCCTAGCACTGCAGGAAGAGAGCACTTCTGATTAATAGGCCCTTCCAAAACATAACTCAGCAGCTGAAAGCTGGAATTATAAACTGGCTCTTATTGGAAATAAGTAATTTTTCACAGTAGAAGTAATCAAGGCCTCAGGTGGGGTTTCTCCATCATCTGGAGCTTTTCAGGCATGGCTGTGTGTCTTTGACAGAGATCCCATCTCTCACCAGCACTGAGAGAGACAATCATGGATAAGATCCTGTGCAATCCAGGCTGAAAAGGAGGGAGGGATGGAAGATAGTCACTTCTGGCCTTGATACCTCCCAAGTGAGACCAGAACCAGGCTTTAAGGCAGCCAGGCACAGAAAGAGCCTGTTTAACACAGGAAGAGGAATTATCAGCAGTTCTCATCCCCTCCCTCCCCAGTGCTGCATCGGGTGAAGGGTGAGCTGCACGCCCGCTGGCAGTCCAACCAGGACCTGGTGGGCAGCATCCAGGAGCGGCTGGCACAGCACAGCTCCCAGCTCATGGATCTGCGCGATGCCCTCAATGAGGCCGTGAACAAAACCAGGCAGACAGAGGACTTGAACAGCCTGAACCGAAACAACCTGGAGGAGAGTCAGGTAGACCTTCACCATGGCCATCAGTGATGTGAGGGGCTGTCCCAGCCTTGCTGGTCCCTAACTCTGGGTCTTTGTGTCCAGCAAAAGAGCCAGGAACTCCAGAAGCAGCACGCGCTGGTGCAGGAGACCCTGCGGATGGCCAGGGATGCCCTTGCCCAGGTCTCTGACTTCCTGCAGATGATGGAGCGTGCGAAGGAGGTGAGTGGCAGAGGCGCTTTGGCACGGGCAGAGGGCGGGGGTGGCAGCCCTCAGGAGTGACAGGTGTCCTTGCAGGCATATGAGAAGCTGGCAGCACTGCTGGACGGGGCAAAGCTGCCCCTGACCGAGCGGGTGAAGAAGTTCTCCCCGGCCAGCAGCAAGATCCCCATCGTGGAGCAGGCGGAGGAGCACGCCCGGCTCCTGGATGAGCTCGCAAGGAACCTGTCTGGGTGAGGCACCAGTCCTGACCCTCACTACTCAGGCTGTCTCCTGCCAGAGCTGGGGATGGGAAAGTGCAGCCCCACCGTGGCAGGGGAACAGCAGGGTGTCACCTCCAAGGTTTTATACTGGAGCACACGTGTTGAGGAGCCCAAAGGGGTTTGTCTGTGGGGGCGTGAGGAGCCTGAGTGTTCTCCATGAACTTGATGGCTTCATCTTCCAACACAGCATTATCCAGGACACAAACCAGGATGGCTTTATCCAGCGGGCGGTCGATGCCTCCAATGCCTACGCCAGCATCATTGAAGCTGTGAGGAAAGCAGAGCGAGCAGCCCACAATGCTGACGAGGCAGCCAGCGAGGCCTTGATGGTACGTGCTGTGGGGAGCCCTGTGAAGATGGGCAGAAACCAAACTCCCTTCCCTCTGACACGTGTTCTGTGCCTGAGAGAAGAGTCTGCCATGGCTGGGGCTGGACTCAGTGTTTGGGTCTCCCTGTCACACCCCACTGCAGTTGTCTGAACGAGCATTTTTGTGTGCAGTCAGAGCCAGAGACTTGAATTCCTCCTCAGAGTCCCGTGTTTGTTTCACAGAATGTCATATCAGAAAACCTCGGGGCCATCTCTAGAACACTGAAGAGGAACAGCAGCAGCCTGGAGGAGGCTGCGAGGAGACAGCAGAGCAAACTCAACGGGGGTGAGAGAGGCTCCTCGCGGGGTCTGATGTCCTTCGGTCTGGACTGAGCTCTAACCAACAGCATGTGCATTTCTTTAATTGCAGCTATTAAAGGCACTCTGCAGACAGCAAGGGACAAGCTGGCTGACCTCCGTGCGAAGAAGGAGCAGCTCCTGACTCAGCTCCAGTCTGTGCAGGACATGCTGGGCAGGGAGCAAGGTTTGTTCTGGGCTAGCTGGACTGATTCTCTCTGCTCCCTTTTTTGTGCACCGACTGTGACCCAACGGTGCTTCCTCCCTGCTCCTGGCCACCTCAGAGATATTTCTTTCTTTGCAGAGGACACAAAGGATACAATTCAGAATGCCAAAGCAGCTGCTGCTGAGGCCAACGAAACAGCTGCGAGAGTGGAGGATACCCTGAGCACCATGAAGAAGAACCTGGATGAGTGGAAAGACCAGTATGGAGGCCTCCGAAATGAAGACCTGAACCAGGCAGTCCAGGATGCCAGGAAATCTGGTGAGTGCTGAGTCTGATAAGAGCCACTACATGCACAGATATCCCCAGGGTATTTTTGAAAGCTGTGCTTTGCAGCTCCAGGTCAAGAGGAGAGGGAGGTGGCCAATAGTGAATGCTTTAAGTCCTGGACCATTTTTTTTCCTCTCCTGCAATGTCTGTATCACCTGTAGCTTTACTGCAGGAGGCTATGGAATGCACTGGAGCATTCTCACACCCTCCTCGAGGCTGATGGATTTAGGGGATCTCTCTGTGACTGCTCCCAGCTACTGCTGCTTTGATTTGGATTTCTCAGACTGCCTGAGCTTCACATTTCCCTTCCTCACTAACCTCCAAAACTCCTGGCTCCTCTTCAACTCCAGTGTCCAGCCTGGAGAGCACCATTCCCCTGCTGCTGGAGAAGCTGAGCAGCCTGGAGAACAGGAGGAACAAAAACGCCACCGTGTCGGAGAACATCGTGAGGATCCGGCAGCTCATCACGCAGGCGAGGAACGCCGCCAGCAAGGTGAGCTCAGGGGAGGGTGAGGGCTGGGCACAGCGTGCTGGGGGCCTGGGGTGGAGGAGGGCTTACCTGAGGGTAGCATGCAAAGGGGAGGTTGTCTGGGGCCACCAGGGTCTCTTTCTCATGGGATTTGGTGGTGGCAGTGACCAGACAGGTGGCAGCGGGTTCAGTGCCACAGGGCTGGATTTCTGTCCCTGCAGGTGAAAGTGCCCATGAAGTTCAATGGCAGCTCAGGGGTGCAGGTCCGGATGCCCAGCAATCTGCAGGATTTGGCAGCCTACACATCTCTCAAATTCTACATCCAAAACCCCGAGCCCAGGGGCCGGCAGGACGAGGCAGAGGAGGGGCGGTTCGTGTTGTACCTGGGCAGCCGGCAGGTGAGATGGGGCCAGCGGGTGGAGGGAGCCCTTGTTGCATCAATGGAGGATCATGCCTGGACATCAGCCCCTCACCTGCTCCCTCAATATCTGTGTGGGGAGCACAAACAGCCCCAGGATGCAGCCGTCAGCCTGGGTGGGGAGTGCATAGGGGCTGTTTGTCCAGTGCAGCCCTGGGAGCATCAGGGAGAGCTCCTGCCTGTCCCAAATGCCAACACGTGGCCCTGTCTCTCCCTGAGTTCAGGCCACTGGAGACTACCTGGGCATTGTGCTCAAGGACCGCAGAGTGCATTGGATCTACAAATTGGGAGATGAGGAACCAACCTCCCTGAGTGTTGACGAGGATATTGGAGAGCAGTTTGTCACCATCAGCATCAACAGGTAGGGCCTTTGCTCGGGGAGGACAGGGTTTGCTCCTCTTTGGGGGTCTCCCCTGGTTTGACCATCCCTCCCTGCTGCAGGATCCTGCAGTACGGGCACATGTCGGTGATCGTGGAGAGGCAGAGGGTGCACGAGATCAAGGGAGACAGCGTGGCCAAGGGAGAGCAAGGCCTGCTCAACCTCGACCCACGCAATGTGGTCTTCTACGTGGGCGGCTACCCCTCCAGCTTCACGGTGCGACAGGCGGCAGGGCGGGGGGAGTGGGTTTAGGAGGTGCCAGCGATGCCTTTGGAGGTTCTTAGAGGGGGAAACTCATTTTAACTGCTGTGTTTCATTCCCAGCCTCCTCCCGCTCTGCGCTATCCCAACTACCGCGGGTGCCTGGAGCTGGACACGCTGAACGAGGAGGTGGTGAGCCTGTACAACTTCCAGCACACCTTCGAGCTGGACACGGCTGCCGAGAAACCCTGCGCGAGGTGGGCACCGCGCCCGGGCCGGGAGCAGCCCTGCTCCGAGGCACTTACCCTCAGCTCTGCCTGCTCCAGGGCACAGCAGATGGCTGGGGATTGATGCCTCTGGTGTGTCTCAGGTCCAAGTCCACGGGAGACCCCTGGCTGACCGACGGCTCCTACTTCGATGGCACCGGTTACGCGGAGATCAAGTTTGAGAGCCAGTTCGGCACAACCAAGCGCTTCGAGCAGGAGATCCGCGTGGTCTCCTACAACGGCATCATCTTCTTCCTGGAGAACCAGGCAGGTGCTTGCTCCCCTGGGGAGCCTTCGTCCTTCAGTGGGTGGGCTGGGACAATCCCAGGCCTGCTTGCTGGCATTCCCAGTTCAGGACTCTGTGGAGAGGAGGGCTTTGGAGATCTCAGGGCTGCTTGGAGCAGGATTTTGGCACTATTGTTAAAAGCCATGAGCAGGCTGGACCCAAACCTCACAGCAGTGACTTGGCTGGTGTTGGAGGGGCTCCCCAGAACTTGGGAGATGCTCCAAGCTGGGCCAGGGTTCACTGAGACAGGCAGTGCTGCAAGGAGCATTTCCAGCTTGCAGTGTTATCCCTGTGCCCCAGCACAGGGCTGCTGTTTGCAGATAAATCCCAAATAACGTGACCAGGGCACTGGCAGTGGGATCTGCTCCCATCAGTGCTAAAGGGCAGGTGGGCTCAATGCCACAGCTGCATCCTGGGCACCTGCTGAGTGTCCATCCTGCCTCCCCCAGGGTCAGTTCCTGTGTCTGGCCATCCGGGATGGGAAGCTGGCACTTTACTATGACTTCAGTTCTGGCCTGGAGATGGCAAAACCGAGCAACTCCTCCTCCCTCACCATCAGCAGCACCACAAACAAAGCGGTAAGAGGGAACAGGGCTCGCTTGGAGGGAGGACTCCTCATCCAGGGTGGGGAGGCACATGGATCCTTGTTTTTGAGGGGGGAAGAGCTGCAAGAAGTTTTTTGACTTGAGCCATTGACTAGACACCTTGTCCTGCCCTCTGAGATGGATCTAATTGCCCCAGACTGACGGATCATTTCTCTCCTCCGTCTCCAGATCCAGATTTTCCTCCTCAAAATGAATAACAAGAAGCGCATCCTGGTGCGGGTCGAGCGCCTCACCATCTTTGTGGTGGAGCAGGAGAACTCCCTGGAGAACGCTGTCTCCTACTACCTGGGGGGTGTGCCCCCAGCTGTGCTGCCCCCCAGGTGGGTCCAGCCTGCAGTGAGTGGGGTGGGACAAGTCAGCATGTTCCCCTCCAGAGTCCCTGGTGGTGGCCCTGGCCCTTTCTCAGCCACATCCAGGGCTGTTGGAACCCTGCTGAAGCTCTGGGGGAAGATTTCCTCTCCCTGTCCATCATCCTGAGCCTTTAAGGATGGTAACTTCTCCATCTCTGGTGAGGGGTGAAGTGCTGGTGGGTGTCACCAAGTCCTCCTTTGCCGTGCTGGGTGCTTTGGGGCAGCCTTGGCGCTGGAGATACCTGTGACCATCACGGTTCTTTCCCAGGCACTTTGCCTGAAGAGCTGCAGGGCCAGATCCTGCCCAGGGCTGTGTCCTACTTGGGGCTGTCCTTTTTAACACTGCCTGCTTCTCCTGCAGCTTGAGAGCTCTCTTCCCCACGGGTGGGCCCATCCGGGGCTGCATGAAGGGCTTGAAGGCTCTCGGCAAATACGTCGACCTGAAGCGTATGAGCACCGTGGGCGTCAGCTACGGGTGCACCTCGGACCTCCTGGTGAGCACAAAGCCCTGGCAGCCTGGCCAGCATGCTGGGGGAAGTGTCTGTCAGGGAGAGGGAGCACAGGACCCCCAGGACAGGCCCCATCTCCCCTCACTCACACAGAAACAAGCATAAACCCCCCAAGCCTACAGTGAAGAGGGGTCATGGTGAGGTGCTTGCTCCACATGGTTGGTCATAGCACCAGCCAGACCCAGCAGGGAACAGAGCTCCTCACTCACCTCCCAAGAAAGCCAGGACCAGGCTCCCACCGTGCCTCTGTGCTGTCCCTCACAGGTTGCCCGCTCGGTCAGCGTCCATGGCCACGGCTACCTGACCCTGGCTCTGATGGATGTGCCGGGGCTGCGGGACTTCTACAGCGGCTTCAGCTTCCAGACGAGCCAGCGTGAGGGGCTGCTCTACCACCACTCCACCCAGGTGGGCACCTGCAGGCCCCCAGATGCCCCAGCAGTAGGGCTGCTGGGGAGGGTGCTGCTTCCCCTTGGGAAAGGGGATTTTGGTGGGGCCAGGGTGTGAATCTGCACTGAGATCTGCACCCTAAGCTCCTGGAGAGCAGTGGGGAAGTGGGCTCCTCCTTGGGGTTCAGCTGCTGAGTGATGCTTTCTGCAGGAGGGGACGTGCCAGGTGTCCCTCCAGAGGGGCCAGCTGGCCTTGAACCTGCTGGGGAGCGAGGTCACCACTGACAGTGCCTATGCGGATGGCAGGGCCCACTACGTGGCCTTCTACAGTGATGCCCGTGGGTACGTGTCCTGCTGCGGGTGCTGCTGTGGGTGCCCCGGGGTGCCCACAGCCACGGGGACCTGCTGAGCCCCTGCTGCCACCCCCAGGGTCCGGCTGTACGTGGACGATGAGCTGCAGGACACCAGGACAGGCCCCGGGCCCAGCCGGCGGCAGCGGCGCCAGGATGGGCGTCAGCTCTTCCAGCTCGGGGGTTCACTGGACCCGGGTGCCCTCAGCAACCTCACCGGCTGCATCGGGAATGTCTTCGTCAGGCGGTGAGCAGCTCCGTGCCACTGCCAGACAGCAGGGCTCAGCCCCTTCCCACCTCCCAGCTGGTGTGACAAGGACCTCTTCTCCCCGTGTACAGGATGTCAGAGCCGCAGATGGTGGTGGACCTGCAGCAGAATGTGGAGAGCGTCAATGTCACCATGAGCTGTCCCGTGGGCGAGGAGTCGCAGCAGCTCAGAGTCACTCCAAAGAAGGACAGGCGGAAACCCAAGGTACCAGCTGCTGCCAGAACTCCCCACATCCTCCTCCTCACCCTCCTCAGATGCCACTGCTCAGCTCTGCTGGCACGTGCAGGGATGCTCCCCTCACTCCATTTCCTGGTGCACGTTGCGTAGGTGCCAGGCAAGCCTGTGCCGAAGGGCCGCCGCCACGACCAGGACGGGCTGTGCCCGCTGCACCCCCAGCCCCGCGCAGCCAGGGGCACCTTCCGCTTCGGGGGCACCCCGGGCAGCCGCTGGGAGTTCGATGAGATCCCAGCCTCCTTTGGCTGGAGGTGAGCCTCGCCCCGTGCCCTCCCCACACAAACCCAGCCCTGGGATCGTGGCCTGGAAGCACGTGTCGCTTGCAGTTGTGTGCGAGCTGGGTGCTCCCATCACTCTCTGTCCCTGCAGGTCCCATTTCTCCCTGGAGGTGAAGCTGAACTCCTCCAGTGGGCTGCTCTTCTACGTGGCAGGCGAGCGGGGCTCCTCCATGGCTCTCTTTGTCTCCAACGGGCGCTTTGTGTTCCTGCTGGACATCGGCTGGCGCCGGCTGCGCGTCCGCAGCAAGGACAAGTACCGCGACCGGCGGTGGCACACGGTGAGCAGGGGACAGGGCTCAGCAGGACCTCCCCGAGCCACAGCGTTGCCTCCTGCACCAGGTGCCCCTGCAGGGGTTGGCTCAGTGCAGCCCTGATTGCACATGGGACACTGCAGTCCCAGGGGAGCAAAGGGGACAGCAAAAACACAGCCAGGGCTGGCTGAACCTCTGAGCTGAGGCCTCCTGTCCCTGGGTCTCCTCCCAGCCCAGGAAGCCCAGCCTGGGAACTGACCTTCGGTCCTTGCAGGTCTTCTTCAGCAGAGACCAGAGCCGGGCCCAGCTGGTCATCGATGGGCTGCGAGCCCAGGGTGCTGCAGTGACCACCACAGGGCTCTTTGTGGCCCAGACCCCCTTGTATGTGGGGGGAGTCCCGGCTGGAAAAGCCAAGGCTCACATACCGGTAAGGGCTTGGCGGTCCCATGGCATCACCCTCTGCCTGTTCCCAGTGCCATGGCATCACCTCGTGCTGGGTGCCCCCTCTGTGCTCAGTCTGTGGCCTCTCTCCACAGGCTGTATCGGCCTCCAGCTTTGACGGCTGCCTGAGGAACCCCCAGCTGGACGGGAGGCCCCTGGGTCCCCCCTCGCGCACCTTTGGGGTGACACCGTGCTACGAGGGCGCACTGGAGAGCGGGGTCTTCTTCGCCGCGGAGGGCGGGTCCATCGCCTTAGGTACCCCACAGCGGGCTGGGACTAGGAGGAACACATCCCACGGGAATCCCCTTGGCGCTCTCCTCACCAATGGCATTTCTCTTCCAGCCGATGCAGTGGTGACTGAGCAGGACTTGGAGGTGACACTGGAGGTCCGTCCCCGCAGTGCCTCTGGCCTCATCTTCCACGTTGGCACGAGGAGAAGCCACCATCTCCTGCTCTACATGGAGGAGACCAAGGTACTGGGAGTAGGGTGGCTTCTCCACAGGTTTTCAGAGTCAGTGGGTGTTTCCTGCCTGTCCCTCTCAGCTCTCCAGCTCTGATGGGTCTGTCTCACCCCAGGTCACTGTGAGAGCGAACGCTGGGGCTGATGAGTTCTCTGCGTCGGTGACGTGCCCAGCTCTCTGCGACGGGCAGTGGCACACCATTGCAGGTGAGGTGACAGCTCCCTTGCTTCTGTGACTCTGCTCCAGCCCTGCTCAGCCCACATCTCCTAGGGGAGCTCAGGAAAAGCCCAGGCTTGGCGATTTAAACCCAGTCCCCCTGCTGTATGTGCTTAATTTGGGAGTTTGTAGCTGCCATGAGGACAATTTTCTAATTAACAAGAATTCTTGCCTGACCTTAGCACTGTCACATCTGGTGGGCAGGAGAGACGGGTTGTTTTTCCACATCTTGGAGCAGCTGGCAAGGCCAAGGATGTGCCACAGGACTTGATCCATCCTGGAGTATCCCGCTTCAAGTGAATGCCCAGTTTGCTCTGGGGTCAAGTGTGTCCAAAGGGCTCCAAGCCCACAGCTGGGAGCAGGGATTGCAGGATTCACACCTGCACATGAAACTCAGCCTTTAACATAGCTGCCATTGAGCAGGTGCTGTTTTGCATCAAGCCCTTTTTGGGGTTGGGGGCACAGCTGCAGCCCCACCTCAGCACAGCTCTATTTTAAACCCTCATCTTTTTCAACCAGCACTGGGTGAGGTTTTGGGGGAGACTGTCCAGGCTCTGGGCATTTTCCAAGAGCCAGGCCAGGCCCTTTGGCTCTCCCAGTAGTTTTGCTCTGCTCCAGCACTGGTCTAGGCTGGAGGGTAGAGGTGGGCTTGCTCCCTGGGTGAGGCAGAAGCACTGACTCTCGTTTTCTTTTGAAGTTACCAAATGGAAAAACGTAATCCAGGTGGATGTGGACACAGAAGGCAGCCACACAGTGGGACCCAGCCAGCCTCCTGCACCCAGCACAAGGGCAACCTTCTCCCTGGGAGGGCTGCCAGGTGAGTTGGGAAAGACATGCTCCAGGATGAAATACCCCAAGGACAAGGGCGATACTATTCCTGGTGTGAGGAAGAGGCATTTAAGCATTTGCCAGATTAATGCCTGCTTTTCCTTGTTCCTTCTGCAGAGACAGACAAGGCCAGCACAGGGCTGCTGTTACCTCCCCTCCCTCACTACGTGGGCTGTGTCAGGAACCTGCTGATTAACCAGAGGCACGTGGACCTGCCTCGAGCTGGGACTGCCCGGGGCTCTGTTGGCCTGAAGGGCTGCCCCGTGCTCTGAGTGCCACATCCACGGACAGCCTGAGGGACAGAACGCTGCTCCGGCCCCGGCGTCACCACTCGAGAGCACTGACCGTGCTCGGCCACACTTCTCTCCAGTGACTGCAGGCACGCGTCTGGGCCAAACCAGAGGGGCCACAAATCCCAGGGGAAGGAGGGCAGGGGAGGACGGTTGGGGAGAAGGGGGCACTTTGGGGATGTTTCACGAATAGAACCAAAAAGTTGGAGCGGGATGTGGCAACAGGTGAGTCCTTCCTAGGTGGTCAAGGATGCTGCAGCAGGGCTCGTGCTGCCCCGTGGCTCGTGGTGGGAGCGTGGGCTGGAGCACAGAGCAGCCCTGCAGCACGTCCTGAATCCTGTTCCCTTCACCCCACACGTACAATGCACATAGATTTAGTTCACCGAACACTTGAGGCTATTAATAAACTGTCACAGACTGTCTGCTGATAAAGGCTGCAGGCAGTTTCTGTTTTATAATAAATGCAATTAGGACAAACTGGATTAATTCCGTCGGTTTTGGGGTTTTACAAGCAAGGGCACATTTAACCTCCCCCCAAGGGCAGTCTCAGCTCACCTGCTACTGCTACGCAAAGAGCCCTGCAAGGGGGAACTTGGACAAAATTCTGTTCGCAGAATTAGCATCTTCTTACCAGAGTAATTTATAAGGATCAAAAAAAAAACCAGAATAGGCTGGGAGAACTGCTGAGGGAAAGCAGAAAGGCACAACCACCACTGGCTCTGCACTCGCATTCAGCACTGGTAGTACACTGACAAAAGTCCCGTTGTGTGAAGCAAGAAACTATTGCTTGAAAGGGAAGAAATGGAAAGGTTACCTCCACATCTGGCCAGGTGTGCAAGGTGGCACCTGGCCCTTGCCCGCCCCGGCTCCTGCTCAGCCTCCCTCAGCCCTGGTGTAGTGCAGTCTCCACTTGAAGCAGCTTTTTTTCTCCCAAGACACCCAGTTCACTCGTGCACTTACACGTCATTTATATATTTGTGTGTGTATATATATCTCTGGCCACTTGGGGACAAAATCTTGCTTCTGAAATGGACTTGTAACTTATATCATTATATTGTGGGGGTTTTTTTATGAGGGGTAAATATTGTAAAATGGGTTTTTAACATGTCCATCTTAAACAAATGTAATTATGACCTGTTTTTAAGTTGTAGTATTAAAGATGGTCTTTGTAAATCACTGGTACATATGTTGGAGTCAAATAAAGTTTTATGTTACTCTCTTTCACTTTACCTGGGCAGAGTAAGCATGAGGCTGGTGAGCTGGAAGAGGGATAATCAGCACTGTAGGGATTATTGTACAGAGTGGAAGGCACAGTATGGCAGATAAAAGAAAATTCCTTTATTTGTAGATTTATATAAGCATAATATGAAGTTAGTAATCCTACTGCAGTTGCTTAAGTTAGTATCTAGGAATATCTGTAAGGAAGAGCAAATAATTTAATCTAAACTCATATCTTCCTCTTCATCTTTCTTGTCCTTAGAGTCTCCTTCCTTTTGGTCTGACTTGACACTGTTCTGCATGGCTTTGGCAAAGGCTTCTACATCTAGAATTTAAACACAGGAGTTATTGCATTTCCTGGGCTGGAGCTCGTTGTCCACACAAGGTTAAAGCTTCATTACTTAGAAAGCAAACAGTTGCTTTAGTATGAATTAGCAGAGGAAAATCTTAAATAGTAACAAAGACAGCATTTTATGCACTTAAACTGTGCATGGGCATCCTAAGACCAGAATTCCTGCAGTAATGGGAGGGATGCTAAAAGCTCATTAGGGAAAAGGGATACCCCCTCCCCAAGAGCTGGCCCTGACTGTGCACTGATTTCAGATGAATCAGTAAAGACTCCCACAAGAAAGGCATTCCTGAACAAGGTGACTGTGACACCTCCAGAGTCTTTTGCATCTCTAGCAGGAAAACAAGGCCAACACATCTCTGCAGAACCCCAACTTCTCTAACTGCACATCACACCTCACTCTGTCTGCTGGGAACACCTGTAGCATCTGCCTTTTCCTTGTAAGCATGAGTGCAAGAGTCAGCTTTGGAGAGTTAAACTGATCCTTCCACCCCACGCTCAGTGGTTGTGTGCAGTGCCAACGCTCCCAAAAACCCCCTCCCTCCCTCCTGCTCCCACCAGCACCAGCACTCACCGCCTTTATTTGCTGCATCTACTGCCTCTGCAGGTAGCCCAAACTGGCTCATGAGTGGGCCCAGCTGTCCTGAAGCTAAGGCAGCACTGAACATGCTCAAAGCCTGTGAATTGGAGTCAACAGCTTCAAAAGTTTGCATCGCATTCCTGCAGCAGTAACCCCAGGAGGAGAGCAGTCCTGTCAGGGCAGGGCTTGGGAATAGATATGCAGTCAAATAATCAATTAAATGTCCCTCACTTCCTTTTGTCTGCATATAAGTTGCTACAGTTTAATCTAAAACAATCATTTGAGCTACTGAAATTTTGCAAACTCACAAATTTCAATCAATTGGTGTAAATTACTAGTTCAGATTGGTCTGTAACACACCAGCTTTTATCACACAGTGTCCTGGAATTAAAGACTGGTGTTTCAAGGGATGTAGTGCAGTAACTATGAGCATCTCTTCCCTTCAGTCACCTGAAATTACCTTTAAGAAGCCACTTGTTGAAAGGGAATAATGAATCTGCTACTACTCCTGTCATTTGCCAGAGCATTTATAGTAAAGAGAAAGGTAAACCCAACTCCAAAAGAAAAAGTAAAAACCATTCCCATCTGCCCTAGAGTGACTGCAGGAAAGAACTAGTGCTCCACTAAACCATGTCCCTCCTCCCTTCCACCTGTACTGAGCAACTTCCCACTCTCAACAGTGCCAGGAACCTGGAAAAGCAAGGCAAGGTGCATCAGGAGGATGGGGAAGGGGGAAGGAGAAGTGCATTTCCCCCCAGAGCCAGGCATCTACCTGCTGGAACTGAGGAGACGTCAGGGTGTTCTGGATCTCTTCCGCAGTCTGCGGCAGGGATTCCCCTGAGGGAAGGTAAGGCATCAATCGCTCCTGCACTTCAGCGTTGGCCAGGATGGGAGCCATGATCTCGGGAGTCAGAACAGCTGCCAGGTCCACTAGGAGAAAACAAAGGCATGACCATTAGACTACACCCAAAACCCTGTGTTTTTCGCATGTAAATCAAATTATCTAGTCAGAGTCTGAGTATTAAGACTTATTAGCACACTGCCACCATCTTTTCTTCCTCTCCGTTTTGGAGTGAGAATAAGCCTCCTGAAGCAGCCAAGAACAACACTGAAATTAAAAAAAAAAAAAACACCAAAAAACAGGAACAAAAATTTAAGAGACCTTTCAAACCAATGTGGAATAGGACAGGACAGTAAAACAGCTCCAAAGGGCTCCTGGATCCAACAGCTGCCTGGCCAGAACACTGTTACCTTGCTGTCCTCCTGCTCCAGATGGCACATTCATAGTAGCTAAAATGTTCTGAAGGTCACTCAATTGAATGGGCTGGGTTGGGCTTGTGGCTGAGCTGGTTCCATTACCCGAACTGGGAACGGGGCTGGGACTGGTCACGGAGGCAGCCGCAGGAACGGACGGGGCAGGCGTTACACGGGTGGAAGAAGTCGTGGAAGATGGAGTCACTGCAGCCGACTGGCTGCGAGAGCTGGGCAAGATAATTAGCATAATTAATTCCCTGCAAAAACCTCTTGTATTCTGAAAAGCTTCTTTTCAAACCCTTACAATATGAAAAACTCCTACCTCATTTAAGAGAGGTAATAAGCAGCCTTGATTCCCACCATACTCCCCATTCAATAAGCCATGATTCCTCCCACAGAAGTGACGAGTTCACATTACAAAAGCCCTGCAGGCCCAGGGGAGACAAGGCCTCCTACCTTGATGATGAACTGCTGGTCGGGGGTCCCCCACTCCCGAGCAGACTGGCCAGCCCAGGCCCCGTCAGCGCGCCCAGCCCACCTTCCGTAAACATAAAAGAAGAACAGGTTTAGACATTTATTTCTTCAGGTTTTCTGCACCTCTCTTCTCTGGAGAGGCTGCTCTTGTACCTGAAAGGTTTTATTTGCTAAAATAGAGGAGGGGGTGAAAGAGCCTAACCCACCCTCCCATCCCCTTCTGTAACTTAACAGAATCTTGTTTCCTGATCTTGCATCCCCATCAGAGAGCTGAACATCTCAGAAATGACTCAATTTCTAGGTGTACACAAGGATGAAGTTACTCCGGTTTGTGCCGTATGTACATCATTTTAACACAGCCCTCTCCTCTTATCTGCTATCCCAAAAATCCAACTTTTCTGTGAACTTTAAAGCCAAGGCTCCCAGCAGAAGTTCCCAGAGGCGTCTTTGAGTCGCCACCACTCTCTCCCCACAGACCAGGGGTTTGCAGCTTCAGACCTAACGCAGAGATGCAGCAACAGAATCAGCCAAGCTCTTAAAACACTTCACAGGCAAAGGAAGGACAGCTCCACACACCAAGTGCTCCCAGGGGAGCAGCCAGCAGGAAACCAACACCCCTGTGCCAAAGAAACCAGAATCAGCCTCTTCCATCACACATCCCAGCTACCAAGGACTTACTGCAGGGTCAAGAACCTCAGCTGGGAAAAGGACTGGCTGCTGGGCCCCCCGGAGTTGTCAGGGACTCGACTGTGGCCCTACAACTCCTTTGAGCCACACCAGCCAAACACTCCATTTACCACACGCCTCCCATCAGTGGTTCCTTGCACCACACCTGATTATACACACAAAGCACCTGCATTTCTCACCCACCTTTGGGAGCACCTGGGAACAGAGGACACAATAACAGCGCTCCGTGAGCAAACCCGTGGCCAACTGCCGCTGCAGACCCTGCAGGTCAGTCCCTCCCTGTACAGGAACAATCCCATGGAACCAACACTTCCTGTCACTCATCCCAGAGCTTCCCCTACAGCAGGCACAGCTCACCTGGCTGCACCACACACTGCTCTGCTCCATTTCATGGTAGAAGTGACCCAGGAGCAAGAGAGCTCCTTTGGAGCTCTGCAGCGCCCCAAGAGATGCAAACCAGAGGTGAAGAAGACAACACTCCCAGGGGAAACGATCCCCAGGGATTCACCACAACCACTGGTTGCAGAGGCAAGCAGATGGTTCTCCTTCTGTTACGTGTCAGTCTGGCTTATGGCTGGATGTAAAGGCAAAGGAAGAAGAATTGCTGAGGAAAGTGTTGAGAAAAGGAGGACAGTCTCAGGATTAGGTGAAGCTTCAAGAGGAAGATCATTTCCAAACACATCCTAAAAGGCCAGAACCTTCCAACACTACCATGAGATTTGCATCTGAATATCCGACCAATATGAGACTTGCATCTGAAGCTAAAAGGACACCAGCCAGATCCACAAAAATGGACTTCTGAGCTAAGCACAGAATCTTAGTCACTGCCATCCGTGCTCCTTTGCCTACTTCCACTCAAAAGTCTGACCTCTCAGAGAATGCTCCTGGAGCACAGAGAGCATTGAGAACAGACCACAGCAGGGACTCCAACACATCCCTCAGCCACCAGTGATTCCAGCTCTCCCCAGGGCCACCCAGGAGAGAAATCCCTGCCCTGAGCCTTGCCCCTCTGACTGGGGAGTGCTGTGGGGTGGGACCACTCCGACCTTCCTCTTGAACTCTTTCTACTTTGCACACGAATATTCACTGAATCAGAGACAACACAAGCAACCCCACAGCTTGGTAACCAGCACATTCACCAGGAACAAATCATTGCTTTTCAGCCCCTGCTCCAGTGAGTATTTAGGAGGAAGAAGAGGAGTAGAAAAAAACAAGGAAAAAAAAGCAGAAGGTTCCTCGCAGCTCAAGCCCTGAGATGAGTGCTGTGTAGAATGTGGTACCCTTTTTCTGTCCCTGAGCTCATCTCTGAGGCAGGGCCTTGCCTTCTCACATGAAAGAAGCGCTATTGAGATCAATAGCACTACTTGAAAATATTGTCAGGTAAGATTTAACCTGGCAGGAGAAAATACCATTTTGGCATAAAGATATTAAAGCATTTTACCAAGTCCTCCTAAGCCCGTTGGTCCGATCAGCTGCATGAGCTGGTTATGGCTCATGTTTCCAAGAAGGCTTTGCAAGCCACCCTCACCTAAAAACAAAAACATTCTGAAACACAACATATTCACATAGTTTTTTTCACAGCACTCCGGCTCAAACAGCAGGAGATTAATTGGCATCACATTCTGTATGGAAAAACAGTTTCAAGTGTTTACTGATTCATGATCTTCATAAAAGATAAATGTAACTTGGCTTCATAAAGAGGTAAGACTCCAGAGAATCTACTGAAAACAAAGAGATTTCTCCTGGCAGTCTTAACTTTCAGCCTACGCCTATTTTAACAGCACAGTTTATTCTGCTGAAAGCACATTTACGCTTCTGGTATTAACATTGTCCCCAGCTCACCCTCCACAGCCATCAGGGATTTCTTCCTAGGGAACTCTAGGGGCTTATTCTAGACACAAATTAAAAAAAAAAGAAGCCTCTGACATGAAGGAGCAGAGAATGGACTGTACCTCCTAGTGCTGAGAGCTCGTGGCCTCCGCTGGCATTCCCACCCAGTGCCCCTGGCATGGGGGGATTGTTGAGATACTCATTCACCTTACGGCAGTGCTCCTCATCCTTGTCTGTCTTCGGCTCCTGCAAGAGAATTGCTCTTGGTATGAGTCATACTGGGGGTATTTTGATCCAAGACCTTTGTCAGTGGCTTCTCACAAACCTGCATCCAGAAGAAGAGTCGTTTTGATCCTGCCTTGAACTTCAATACATACACACGGCCCGTGGTGCACTGCGGGACTCTCTTGAACTCACAGTCATCAGGAAAAATAATCAAATCCTGGAAAGTGTGTCAGGAGAAACAAATGTTTGAGAAAATACATCAATACTCCTTTTCACCTCCCAAAGCCCTCTGCCCTCCTCCACAAACCTTCTTAGATCTGCTCCTCAGAGCAGAGAGGACATGGAAGTGCAAGTCTGTCAGTGACATTCTCACCCTAATTTGTCCTGAAGGAGCTCCTTCCACAGTGCCAGCAAATCAGAACATGATGTAACACCTCAGCACTGAAACACAAGCTCATACTCACATCCTCCACGTTGCCCGAAGTCCTGTCCTTCCAGCAGAAGTGAATGAGGGAATCGTCAGTTTGCTGGATGTAAACAAGGCCTTTTCTCTTGTCTGGAGTTACAGTGCTGCCTTTCAAGGACATCTTCCCTGCCCGAAATTCCACCAGGTATTTGCTCGAGGAGCCACGAGAGCCTGGCACCAGGCTTGGAAATAATGCACCTGAAGACATCCTGGAAAGAGAGAGAGCAGCAGGTGTGATGAGAAACCTTCCCACATCCTCCTTTCCCAATATCCAATTTCAACCTTTACCAGGTGGCTTCACAAAAGCAATCTGTCCCACTGCCTGCAGAATTCCAGGGTGATTCAGCTGAGCTAAAGAGCTAAAGCGGAACCCTGGATGAAGACAGGCGGCTCTACAGCCCTCCACTAATAAAGTAGAGCCTGTGTGCTGAGGCACTCGAAAATGAAGCCAACGTCCCCCGGCGCTTCCTTCTTCAGTTCGAACCACGGTTCGAAGCAGGAAGACCTGCTTATCTTCAGACTGCGGCTCCAGCACCCCCGCAGAGCCCCGCAGCCTGCCCCGTGCTCGACTGGCCCTCACGATGACCCCTCACGGCGACCCCCCGGCCCTCCCCTCCCGCAGCGACCGACCCGCGGGCCTGGCGGCGATGGCGGGCCCGGCCGGCCCTGCGGGGCAGTGCGGCTGTTCCCGGGGTCCTGCTGGCCCACCCCCGCCGCTGGGCAACAACCGGAGCGGAGCC
>VWZW01003573.1:0-34616 GCA_013397115.1 Edolisoma coerulescens | reverse complement strand
CATGACCCCCTCACCCCCATCCCATCCCTCAGCCCCTGCTCCACCCACAGCCAGGCACAACCCAGGGCCAGCACGTCTCCAACACCACCTTTATTCCCGTCACAGCGGCACGGAGCGGCGCCGGCACAGGCAGGAAATGGTTACAAAAAATAAATCCTTCCACAGAGGCGGGCCAGGCCCATGCCCAAAGCCCGGGGTGCCTCACAGTATTTCAGGATTGCGTCCCTGACCCAAATCCCGGGTGGTTCCAAGGGGCCGGCGCTGTGCGGTGTATTCCCAACAGCAGTGGCATCGCTGGGCGAGGAGTCTTGGGTTTGTTTTTTAAAAGCGGTTTTCCGCGTAAAATTTACTGGAAATTTGTTTTAATTATTAAACAAGAATAAATACCTCCTATTAGTTTTGTTCTCTCTGGCTGTTCTAGGATAGACGGTTCCTGTCCTCGTTAATCCGGGTGACAAGAATTCTATAAATGCTGGATGTGTGAAAAGCTGCTCCCCAATTACAACAGGACACAAATGCTGCACAGCAACGACAAAGTTAACTTTCACATTTATAACATTTTTTTCTAGAAGTCCACTCTCTCCCCAGCTCCAGCTCCCACCTGGCCTCTCCACCGTCCCAGCAATGTCAGGTCTCGGTGCTGGGAGCATTCCCAAGGCTCTTCCCGATGCCAATTCCCGGCCCCTGCAGGTTTCCGACCCGGCACCACCGGCACCTGCACCCCCATCACCCCACAGACTGCAGGGCAAAGGTGCTGAGGAACGGAGTCCACCACGGCTGGACCCCTGCACCCAGGGCTGGAGGTGTCCAAAGCTCCAATTTAAATCATCTTTGTCCAGTGAACATCACGATAAAATCAAGGTACAGCCCCAGAGCTGGCTGAGCAAAGCCAGAGTCCTCCTGCCCCCCTCCACCAGCTGCTCTGCAGGAGTCTCACAAAAATCTGTCACCATCCAGAGGCCCAAAGGGTATTTCTTAAGTATTTATTATAATTTCTTTCTAGCTGGTTTCTCTATGTAGCTGTATTAACATATACTAACACAGTTATCTTATATACAGTGTTTAATCAAGTTATAAAAGTGACATTCTTTCAAAAGGTGCAAAGTTATTAATGTTTTGACACGTAAACTACTGAGGCGAGATCTGCATCGAAAATAAAACTTTTGGACTTTGAGAGCATTAGGAATGCCAGGGCTGGCCAAGCAGAGCCGTGTTGGCAGCGTGGGGAAAGGGTTCTACAAGTGTTGCCAATGAAGAACAATAAATTAGAAGAATGGGTTTGGAACTAATCTGAAATTTTACTGAAAACTTTAGACTAAAGGAACGGGAGAAGGGGGTGAAGATGTAATTAATGAAGTGTTTTTACATTGGAAATGTTCCCAGTTTCTTTTTATATCCCATGAAGATTCTATACTGAAGTTTGGATTAAACACGTTGGTACAATTGTTTCATGCTTTCACATAATGACAAGGCTTTAGGTCTTTGAATTTAAATCCTGGCTTAGACAAAAGGGATGCTAACCTGTACACCTCCTCTTAGAGACAAAACATCTGTACAGTTTTTTCCCATTCAGGCAATTTCTATTTATATGCATTGTTTTAAAAACACCACTCCAGCATTAAACATACTATGTCGTTTAAGCAAGTTTTAAACTCCCACTGGTCTAATATGTGATTCCTTTCAATCCTCACCTAACAAAAAATTCCTATGGCACGTGCAGCGTGCCTGACACTGTCCTTAAAGCTCAGGTTTTTATCAAAACTGGTTTTAAGCTGTTCCATGTGGATCAGCAGTGTCTTTTCAGAAGTGTCTGTGCCCTTACTAGGAACAAACACAACCCCACTGTGCCAGTAAGTCCAGCTCAAGTTCAGAGGACTTCCATCAACACAAGGTACAAATTTTGGCAACATAATCAAGTTGCCATGAACAAGATTCAGATTATGTCCTTCCTTACTGCCTTGAAGTTTTACAGCTTCTCTTATTTTTCCAATGAAGACAACTAAATTTCCCTCAAATTTAATCTAATTGTTGTACACATGCTTTGATAGAAGAATTTCTCTATGAATATGTTAATTTTCTTTTGCTTTTTAATCCTGTGGCTGAGAGAGAAACACTTAAAAAATCTACTTTCTGGATGAAATCCCAGATGTTTTGGACATAAATCAGACCAGTTCTTTCTTGAGCTCTTCATGTTGCTGGCACTTAACACCAACAATTTCCAAATTACTGTAAACTCCACTGCAGCACAGCCGTTCTCCATTTTCGCCTGGTTACTCAATTAAAAACTTTCATAAAAGAAGCAGCAACATTAGGATTAGTTTTAATTACTGGACCTAATTTTTCAAGCCTCTCTCCCCACCCTGCCCCCTGAAGTGTACCACTTGAAAGAAAATGAATGCATCAGTTCAGTAATTGGTTATTTCCAGTATTATATGGCTTCGATGGTTTGATATGGAACAAAAAAAAAAAAAAATCCCACTTTTTGACATCACGTGCTCACAGGAAACTTGTAATAGGTATAACTCTGCCAAAGCTTTAAATTGTTTCTGCTTTTTTACAACATACAAAACAGACATGACCTAATAATGAGAAACATGCAAACCAAAACTTCCCCAAAACATGAACCTGTGTGGGTACACACACAGAAGTGCTTCCAAAGGAAAGTTTAGCCTAGAAGCATACACAGTGCCAAAGCTGCCAAAGGTAGTGCAGAAGAGTTAAGCCTCCAAGTGGTAGCAAGCGATATATTGTACATTGTAACCACCTCGACATTCCTGCTATTGCTTCCGAAGCTTCTCCGATGGTAAGAACAGCATTTGACCTCAGGAAAAGCACATTTCGGGTGTGCCCTTCCCTTCTCCTAAGGTATGCTCTATGGGATTTATCACAGGTACACAGTTTAATGCTCACAGTGTCCCAAAGTTGTGAAGACTCTGTAACAGACAACTACAGTGTGAGAGGCTCGGGCTGCATTTTGTGTCCCAAGTCTCAGAGTTATGGAATTGTTGAGAGGGGGGCCAGGAGCTCCCGTCCCCGGGGAGTGCTACATACAGTACGGGGAGTGTGACAGGACTGGGTTTGATCCTGTTGGTACCGTGCTGGCTTTTCATCCCTGCTCCGAGCGCCAAAAACTTCAGCTTCTTCACTATTGTACTAAGTAACAAGGATATTATCTCTATTTTATTTAAGTTGTGTAGTTTTCAAGGATGTTATGTGCTCTACGGATACAGCGTATCCTCCTGCCCGAGAAACTAGGGGAGGAAATGGAGAACCAAAGGTCCCTCTGAAAATTAGTGAAAACTCAATGATTTCAGGTGCAGCTTTATGGAATGAGCGCAAGAGTATTTAAATATTTGGCAATCCAACGTTAGTGATAATTAAATCATTGATTGTTGACTGATAGAATTTCTGTTAAAATTTACTTAGAAAAGCTGGTTTTTGCTATCAACAAAACCAGAGTAACTGGCTTGGAATGAAATCTAGTAACTAGATGTCCGGATGAGATGAGCAATTAGTTCTGGAATCTCAATATATGTCTGGACAGTCTGAGAAATTTCTATCAAAATAGCCACCTGAGTACAGCCAATCTGGAGTCCCAGTGTATGGGTTAGTGCCTTGATGAAACCATCTGTAACACAAAAAAGAAAAAGGAGAGAAACAATAAAAGAAAAAAAGCAAACAGAGTGAGCAGTTATTAACAGGGAAAAAAATCCCAACGTTGCTTCTTTCACAAAACATTCTAAAAATACACTGGTATTTCTTATCAAAAAAATTCTCAGGAAATATTCTGAACATGAAAAACATTGAACTTCCTACACAATTATCACCACCTTGTAGAGCACCTTTTTTTTTTAGCATAAAGTCAAGGAGTATGGAATGGATTTTAAAATTGCTGTCCTATTAAAAGTAAAAATAACATTGATACTCTAGTTTATATATATCAATTTTTACTTTAAAAGGATGCCAAATCAGTTATACGATCATCTTTGGAAATTTGTCCCAAGAGGAAACAGTTTCTGTTCTATGGAGCTACGCCCTGCAAAGAACATCAACAGCTGCTCACTTTTTAACCACGTTGACCAACACCAATTTTATATTCTCTGGAAGAGATTTTTCAAGGCATTAACTGGAATTAATCTGTAGCTGCTCCTCCAGGCTTTGGGAAAAGAATGCTTTCTCTTCTGAATTTCATAAAATCATGGAGCACCCCAAAGTTCTTGCCTTTGAAGGAAGCAACTGCAGTGGCTGGCCATGAGCACACACTCGACTGCACAGCACTGGCAGCTGTGAAAAGCACCCTGTGGGAGCAGCAGCCAAATCACACATCACTCCCTGATGCACTCTCTGACTCAGAAATCACTTGAATATGCAATCAAAAAAGCAATTTCTGAAGTATCCAAGCCAAGAAATCAAAAAAGTGTGAAAATAAAAGGCCCTAGAGGGCCACAATGTCTTGCTCAACGACCAAAAGCTGGACAGGAATGGGTTAAAGGAGAGAAGACACTTAACATTTTATTAATTCTAACAAAAACATTACCTCTGTAGGTTAAAAAAAAAAAAAATCCAGCATTACCACAGTAGTTAATTATGACAGGTTTCAGCATTTATTATTAGATAATTCGTCCAGGACAGCCTTATCAGCAATTTTGGCTTCCAGCTACATATTTAATTGTTGACCCAGCACTGCTTTCAGTGACACTACAAATTGTGCTGTCAGGGAAGCAATCAGACACGTGCTGTCCTGAATAAAAACAATTCAAGCAGAGTATCCAACTATTCCAAGCTTAAACAAATTCCCCCTTCCTTGCCCCTTACCGTGTGTGCCACTCCACCTCGTCTTTCGCACGCTCCTTGCGAGCAGCTCTTTGCTTCTCCTCTAGTCTCTCCTTCTCTTTGCTTGCCACATCTAACCAATGTTTCAAGAGAAATTGGTTACTTAGCAAAACAGAAACAAAAATGCAGAAAACACAGGAAAGACCAGAGAAATGAAACAGAGTTCATTTAAGCACAAGAAAGCATTTGCTGTACACAGTCTCAGGCAACAAAAACCTAAAACTCCTTTCAGAGAAGTTGCTGCTACAAACACAGAGCTGAAACTGAAATGTTGGTGTTTTATCTCTCAGAAACACTGCACTGAGACAGCAGGAACAAACTCAGATTAGGCATGAGAGAGAGAGTGATTTTTTTTCAGTATTTGGCCACGTGTTTCCTCTGACAAACACCAGAGCAGCAGAGCACGTCTGCTCACCACATGTCTCTCCAGACAAAGTCCAGAGCAAGTGGAGCACGTCTGCAGCTCCCCCCAAGCTAACAAACATGCAAACACATCATAGCACAGGCTAGCAGCCCTGGGATCCACCTGGGACGCATCTGCTCTCCCAGGCTTTTCTGGGAGAAAACAGACATCATTCACTGTTCAAGAGCATGTTCAGTGCACAGGACGAAAAAGAGTTAAGGCTGGGAGCGAGAAACTGAGGGCAGCGTTTCCTGCACCGACCTCCCTTCAGCCATCCCTCCCACACCTTACTCATGTGCCAGTATTTCCTGCAGCAAACACATACCCATGTTCCCGTTCTCCATGTTCCTGATATCCGGACGGAGCCGACAGTCCGTGGGGGCCAGTATCGCTTCCATGCCCTTCTCCAGCTCGTTGAGACTCACCGCAAAACTGGTGAAATTGTACATCTGAAAAGCAAATTGAAGAGAACGCACGAGTTATTCCAGCAAAGCACTGCTGGGTTCCCTACGACGAAGGGATACAACAAAACTTCCAAGAGAAACTGCTGAGTCAAACCTTCTCCCACTGGCTGCCCTGAAGGCAAGGTTAGGTTCACACAACATCAGCTGGATTTTTTGTTGGAGGGAAGGAACAAGAAAGGGCAGATGGGGATAGAATCACAGCTTTCATTTTTTAAGCAGTCTTTGCTTGTGAGAATTAAGACAGATTTTCTACCATATTGATATTTAGCATCATGATTTTTAGGAAAAAGCAAAACAAAACAAAACCACCCACACCTAAAAGACCAAAAAGTCTCGTTGAAACTATGGAAATTAATATCCAGCTGCCCCGTTACTGCAGCCTGTGGCAGCCTGTCTTGGAACAGCAGGGCCAGCAGAAGGGAATGTGTATCCATATTTTAGCCACTCTCAGTGCAAAGATCTCCCCGACAGGTTAACCTAAGTGCCCAGAATCCCAGCTGCACTCGGAGCCTGCATTCCTTGTGCCAGCACAGGCACAGCAGGGCTGCTTTCAGCACAGGAGAGCTTGTTGGAGTGTAATTTCAGTGCTGCAGCAAGAACTGCCAGAGCCTGGCCCTATGCCAAGGAGTGACACTGCAACAAGGTTCCCTGGACCATTACTCATGTTCCCCTGGATAAGTCACCAGCAAGGGCAAGGCACAGGCTGATTGAAACAGTTACCTGTGATGAGTTTGGTGGCCTACAATTTATTCTCCAAAGCAATTTACTGCCCGGTATGAACTGCACCGTGTCTTGAACCTCTGGCATATCATCAGCCTCATCATTTTCAGATTTAATATCTTCTTCACTCTGAAACAGAGATAACATTTGGCAGAGGAACAAAGGAACATTGGATGGTTTCATCTAGAATTCTGCAGTGACTGTTGAAGAATCTGTTCACATTTGAGGTACTGAACACTCCTGTACTTCTGCCTCACCCCTCCTGTTTGCTTTTCCTCACTCTGTATACAGTCCCTCTCATTTTTATGTCTTGCTCCTGATACCCCCAAATAGTCTCCCAATACTTAAATAAAACTTGAATATCTGCTTTTAAAAAATCAGTAATAGTACTAATAGTAAATGAATGTCTTTCAGAAGTGTTTTCTCCAGCTGCCCTTTCTATCCTATCTTATGCCATAGCTTAATTTCACCTCATGTGACCATTATTTCTTCAGGTGCAAATGAGCCAAGACTGAAATTTAAACCAGTTCCCAAGTTAGTTCTTAAGTCATAAATAGGGCACACCTGTTTTTGGATATTGCTTCATCATTTGCAAAACATTCGGATGTGTGGTTAAAAAAAGACAGGCCCTCATTTCAGCCTGATTCCCTATGATCCAGACTCCAATCACAATTATCACTGCCAGTTTTCTCACGGTGAGGACTGTCCCTAAGTTTATGAATACAACGTCTTCCCTTCAAAGTTCCTTTGTTACCAGCTGCACTGCTGTGCTGCACATATAAAAATCCAATGTTCAGGAGGCTGCTCTCAGAATCTGAGAGAATCTGACTGCTGCAGGACACAGACAGCTGCATTGTGGAACTTCAGGGGATTTTGCCATGAGAACCCATTTAAAACCACAACAACCAGAAGGGAAGTTTGAGGCAATAACATCCTGGAGTGACAGTAACAGTTTTCCTCACTCCCACCCCCTTTCTATTTTCTTTCTGCCCTCTCTGACATGGGTCATTTGTTTCAATCAAAAATACCCTACTAGGTTAAACAGGGCCTGTTTTATACACTAGAAAACAGCTCCATATGGTTAAGAGTCTAATTTCAATCATTTGGTTTGAGTATTCATTATTTTAAAAGACACTTCTAGGCTACTTTCCATGTCAACATCTGGTTTACTGTTAGACAGTTCCCCATCTAAATATAGTCTCAACAGGAAGGAAGGAAGGAAGGAAAGAAAGAGTTGATTTTCTTAAGATGAACAGAACCTTATTATTTAAAAAAAAAAGTCAAAATATAAGCTTGTACCATGATGGAATCCAGAGCCAAAAGCAAGGCCTGTTGTTGCTCTAGATTCTTTTAAATACTTTTAAAGTTTGAGCCTCTTAACATCAAGAATGATTGGCTTCTGTTTAACTTTTCATTTTCACTGAGTAACTGTTGATATCAGGAAACCCAAAGTCCCCTGCTGCACCATACAATATTTCCCATTTTCTATGTGACACTGAGGATTTGGCAGCAACTTACCTGACACTGCTTTCATGTGAAGTAAAAACCCTGCATGTTTCCAGACCTCTTTGTTGTAAAGATTTTCTACATCATAAATTCTGAAAAGCTGCATCACCAAAAAGGGTACCTGACTTAAACAAAACTATTCTTCTTTTTACTGCCCAAATCCTAGAATTTCTACTGCTGGAGTTGGCAGTAGAGCCACTTTCCTCATTCAAGGACTGGACAACATCAGCTTGGGGGTTGATATTTGATGACTGACCAATCTCTAGCAGACACCATTCCTAAGAGCTCCCTTCCATGCCAGCAGCTCACACTACAGCCTGCAAAGCTCACAGTGCCAAATGCCTTCTCACTGCCCCATCCAAGCCCTACCAAATTAGTTTTAACCTTTCATTCACCGAAATAAGAGGTTTTGATTTCATTTCTGACATTTGAGAATCTTTTCTCCCTAAAGAATCCTTCACCTTACCGACTTCTTCTTCTGCTCACCACCTCTCTTCTCACTCTTTTTGTAGGTCTCGTACGTGGTGGGATCAGTGCACCACAAACATTCTGTCCACTTGCCATAGATCACACACAGCTTCTTCCTGCTGCAGAGAAAGCAAAGGACGCTGAGCTCTTCTTCCTTATTGAGCCTTCTAAGCCAAGCCCTGCAGATTCTGATCTATATTAAATACCCAGCTTCCTCCTTCACTGCAGTTTATGCTTCTATTTGCAGATTTCACAGAATGGGTGATTCTTAGAAAACAAAGATGTTTGATAAGGCAAAGAAAAGGTTCCAGCTCATTCCAGCCCTCCAGAAGAGATCCTCATGACAGTCACATGCTTTTGCCACTGTTAAATGAATGTGAGTACATCAAAGCCAATTATAATAGAGACTCAGAGTCACAAAACAGGTTTGGGTTAATTAAAAACTTCTAACAACCACATTCTCATTATTTTAAACTGAAGACTGGAATTATGACTGCACAATAGTAAATCAGTTGCAACTACTCTGCATTTGCCCTTGATTTCCAAAACCTGGACTGGAGAGTTTTTCTAATACCGCTTAAAAATTATCATCTTAGGATCAGGGGGTTTAATACTGACATAGAGAACAAAAATGGGTTACGAATTACATTGGTAGCAACTTTACAGTCACATCAGTTGTGGTCACCATGCCAGCAAAAGAAATGCCCCAGTGTTCAAAAACAAGACAGACCAAGAGGCTTTTATCACTTACTGCTTGTCCTGGATGTATCCCTCTACTCTGTGAAGCTCTTTCCCAAACAGTCCACATGGTTTAAAATTAAGGACACATTTATCTCCAGTACTGTGGAGGACATAAGTACATGCTTAGAGAAATACATCATAATAATTTACTTTTTTACCTTATTTAGCTTTTTTTATACTGTTACAGTTAGCTGGTGGTTAGTTACATATATAATTATTTTTATTTAACTGTGGTTTATTATCTGACCAGGGCATTAAAAATGGCACACAAATTTCAAAATTCCACAGAACTAACAAATTTTGTGCAAGTACAGGAGACAGGATTGCAGATTTGATGCTGTGAGAAGTATCAAACAGCAGCTTGTTGGATTGAAGCTCTCATTTATTGACAGAGAAATGCATGCAGGAGTAATAGTTCTCACAAAATTCCCTCCCTCTTCATTTAGAACGTAACTTATTTTATATAACTAAAAAGCTTTTATACAGTTGGCAGAGCAGTTGACTCTCTCTAAGTTCACATCTCCCAACTCTGCAGTCATTTTTCTGTGCTGTGCCCTTAATTTAAGACATTCTCCATTATCTAAACTAAAAAAAGTGACAAATCACAAACAACACTGTGGAGGTCCAATCTGCCTCTGACAATTATTCCATTTAATGGTTCTGGAGTTAAATTTAATTTCTGTTCTATGTCAATGGGGTTGAATTTGGATGGGTAACTCACAAATGTAAAACCTTTGCTCTCCATAGGCCATCTGGCTTTGTGCCTTTTCATTAATAATATTATGGTAGTAAGCCCAGGCCTAGGGACAGTTTGCATTTGTCAGGAGAAGGAAAAAAAAAAAACAAACCACAAAAAGACAAAAAAAAACCCCACAAGACTTTGGAGCTACAAAACAAAGCTTCCTGTGTGTCTGACAAAAATCAAATCTGCTCTGTAACACAAATGACCACAACAATCCCCACAGCCCCCGGGTTCATGATCAGCATTACCTGTGATTTACAATTTCTACCACTCCGTACTGTTCTAACCACAGTTTACCAATAATTACATTATGTACACAACAGGTTGGATTTGTCCATGTGTAAGCTTCATTGTGCCTGTCAAGGAAATAAGAGAAAGAAATCATTTTCTTGAGCTTGAGATGGAATGCAAGCCTGTCTTCAATTCTGTTCATGGCAGGGCAAAATATTTAGCACTCCTCTAAACAGCCCTGAGCTGTTCTCAGACTCCTCAAAGCAACAGAATGGTCTGAATCACAACACTGAGAGGCTCAAAATTTGATTTTAACTTCTGCTGCTAACTTGAAGCAATTATTCAAAATAAATGCTTTAATTGTTTATATTCCAGTTTAAATCTCAGCCTTGATTAGGCTCAGCCAGAATTTTAATAGTCTTCTAAATGAAGGCTCTTGAGGAACAAACATTATATTGGTAACACCTGCATTCTGCACTAACAGTCACAGTTCCTTCTACATTCAGAAGACATTTCCTTTACTTCCATCACCATTTATCTCCAAGACCAGTTCATACTTCTATGAATTTTGGAATATTAGATGCCAACAGCTTTGGTTTTTTATTGAAACCAAACGTGTAGAACTTTCTTAAGTCAACATTTCAAAACTATCTCAGAGTTAGGCCTCAGAAAGGCTTTTATAAAAGCACCAATTGCAGAATACTTTATTTGCAACTGTTCTAGTGCATCCTCATGTCCCACTTGGGACAGTTCCAGAGTCTTTGTGCCATCAGGGCACAAAACAACTCATGAGACATCACATAATTTATGAGAGACAAGACTGGGAGCAAACTGGAGAGGCATTCTCGATTTCAGTAGGAAGCTGATCCTTCTCTTTCAAGTGGCAATCCTGACAAGTTTCTCCTGCTCCCTCACCACACACAACAGTTATTGTGAGATGCAGCTCTTTCCACACAAAGATTCACACAAACCACCAAAACCAACAGCAATACTGAAAATTGAGATGAGCGTGAACAGCCCAGTAAGAGAATTTTATCTCTATATTTAAATTTTACATGTCTTCACAGAACTAGCTTTCAGTAGCAATCAATTTGTAAGAAATGCTAATTTTCATGCTGGAAAAACTGGGTCAAATTGCTACAGCTATGGAAGCATAACACAAATTCAAAAAACAGCTCTGAAATTAAGCAGAGAAAATTAACTTGTAAATCAATTCTTACAACCTCTTCAGCAAGGGGTTTTTAGGTAATCACCTCTGAAAAGCCTACAGAGTTATCACCAATAAGTGAAAAAAGTTATTTACTTCTCATACTCACTTCAGAAGCTCCAAAGTAATTGTTCCCCGAGGCTCTGCTTCTATACTCTTTCCCCAGAATTTTAGTTTGGGATAGATTGATCCATGAAATATGAAGTCCTTATTGAGGCCTTCAGAATAAAATGCACTAATAGGTGGGTGGTGGCTGACTTGTTCAGATATAAACCTAAATCCTAAATCCTCCCTGGCAACAACAAAAGAAGAGCATTAAACAGTAAGTATATTTTTAATATTGCAAGAGAAAAGAGTTGATACCTTAAAAAAATGTGAAGTATTTTTAGATTAAACTGAAGGTGAGACTTTTCCTTTTCTAGTTCCATGACACATTTACAACTAATAAAGTGAAAGGATTTCTACTTTCTTTTTATACCCCAAACCAGATTTCTACCCAGAAAGGCATCTGAAGAAGTTTCACTGAAATAATCATGAAAATACAGAAACCCTTTGGGCAGCATGAAAAGGTCTGACTGAAAATTCTTTACTCCACTGCAGACATATCACCCATTTATTTGAGGAAGCTGAAAGTCCTTCAGACTAATTTCTCTATCTGACATGATCAACAAAACAATGTTTAAATTAATTAATAGTGTCTGTTCAGGAAATGTCTTTGGTGGAACATCATGCACCAATTCTTCTCTAAATTCAAAGAATACTCTGCCTAAACTTGGAAATAAAATTATTTGCTTTTATAACAACTTCTCAGAAATTTTGAGATAGTTTGAGGAAAAGAATTTTTGCTATACTCAGAAATATATTTTAGTGGTATTTTACTACAACCAAACCAGTGTGAGAGTCTGCTAACTCAAGTACACAAACAACCCCAGCTCCCAATTTAAAGTAATTACTACCTGGTTAATTCATAGGTTTCTCCTAAGAGTGGGTTAAATGGTTTGCCAGTTCTCTCCCACTGAGAAGCTACAGCAGAAACTGCAAAAGCAGCTACAGCCTGTAAGCAAATTAAGAACACATTGTTATGAGAATAGTGCACTAAAACTCAAAGTTTAATATATTATATTTGTCGTACATTACAGTATTTCATTATTATTCCTAAAAGGAATTGCTTTATACTGCTTAAGGCCAACACATTTGTAAGCCATGGGATAAATGACATAGAAGTGGGGAAATATAAGCACTTATTAAGAATCTCATTTCCAACAGGAATTATTTTCTGCGATAAATTCTGCCAGGTTACATTCTGCCCCACCTACTTCTAGAAGATCAGCCTGGTTTTTTAAATCTACTTTTCCCCCACTTTGACTGCCTCCCACCCTCAGCTCATTGGGAACAGAGCCTCACTTTCCTAGTGCCAGGTAAGAACTATTTCAGCACAGATGAGACTTCTTGAACCATGCCAGCAGGTTCAGGTGACACCGAGGAGCTCCTGCAGGCTGGGAAATACAGATATGGACCACACAAACACGGGATCCAAGCTAAACACTCCAGTTTCACTTAAATAAATCAGAGCTGTGAGCAACACCAGCATAATCTGATGCACACAGGTGTCACTGTATTCACCTCCTTGGTGTGAGACAGCCAGGTACTACATCCTACTCCCAATAGCAACCAGGTTTGGAGAAGAAAAGAGTGGTAGAAGTTGGCTCTGTCACAATTTTTCATCTACTAACTTCAAAATCATGAGGCCACTCAACAAACCCATCCAGAGTGACATAAAGCCAAGATTTCATCCTCACAACACATAAAACCACAAAAAGGGTCACAGTTAGAGAAATTAGTTGAGATCCTTGGGCATGGTCAGTTGTGGCACTTTCCTGCTCTAGACTTTTGTTTCAAACTCTGTGCACAGCATGGAGTGTGAAAGTGTCACAAATATTTGATACAGTCTCTATGGAAGAAGAAACTCATCTAGACAGACAAATTGGGCATTTTTACAGTAGCCCCTGAGAAAGAAATACACTGAAGTGAGAAATTGTCTTAAAATCAAAGACTGTGAGGAAAAAAAAACTTCTGAACTACCCAGAAGGTGGTAGGGGTTCTTACCTGCATTCTTTCCAGGGGATCTGCATGACTACAAGCCTTATTTATGAGGTATATATGCTCCATATATTCTGTTATCCTTTGAAGGAAACTCAAGGGCTCGTTGAAGACAATGGGCATCGTAATCTTGGACAGCTCCTACATAACCAAAGGGCAGGTTCACTTCTTAGACACAACACTAAGTGAACAACTGGCAACAACAAGAATTTTCAAAATAAGTTGTGGGTGAGTTTATTTATAGTATTCCTCAAAGGAAATTTGGCAAGTCTGGAGCAGACCTCCAAATGCTACAGCTGGAAGGGGCTGGAAGCACTGCAGAACCTTACTTGCAATCTGAAATAACAACTTAAAACATTGATCCAGCTAACCTAATAAATTCCCAGAGAACATTACTTTCTCTGCTGTGGTCTGTGTAAAGCAGAAGAGGTTAAAATTTCCAGAGGTAGCAGCAATAATGTGCTAACCCAGCTCCGTGCTGATACTGAAGTGCCACACACTCCTTGGAAACCCTCACATGCTTATTTGCATAAAATCTATCCATTGTACTGCAGCAACCACAAATTACTTTTTGAAAGGAACAGTTACATAAAGAATGGTAATGGAGTTGCTCTAACAGATTTTAGTGACTTTATTTAAGCAACCTGTTATTTGTGTCAGACCGTTTCTGGTTTCACATGTGGATACAAGACAGACACGAAGAGATTTCCAATTCCCCAGGTCTTTTACTATACCCAAGCAAATTTGGCTGTTTAATTACGAAGTTGCAGTCAGGACTGAGCATCAAAGCATTAATGTAAGTGCTTAAAACTTAGGAGAAAGCAGAAGGCCACCAGCTGAAGTTAATGCAACATTTTCCTCACCTTGGCACAGGCAGTAAGGGAAGAAAAATGTTAACCTTAACTGACTTAAATTGATTTGGTCCAAGCAAAAGGTTCTAGTAGATAGGTCAGTCATCCCACCAAAAGGAGTTTTGAGAGTACAGCTGTATCTCCTAGATGACATGAATTATTAAAATAAAGCCCTAAATCACATTTTGCTAAGTAAAAAATAAAAAAAGCAGGTAAGAGAGCATTGTGTCAATCCAACATATTTGACTGTATTTTAAGGGCTTTAGCCTAGTTCTTAAAGGACAGCTTCAGAAATGCCAATCCACATGTTCTAACAGCTAAAGAAGATATGGAAATAGTACTGTTAATAAATAAATGCTGAGATTTAGAGAGCTGCAGTTTAAAATTGTTTCCTAGCGAAAAGAAAGAAAAATGCACCAGGTGTTAGTCTGTGTCTTGATGTTTAAGCAATAAAATCAACCAGCTGACATTAGGAGACCTAACATAGAGGCTTCATCCAAGTTAACTTACCAGTCCAATGCATTTTTTTAATATGCTCCACACACTAAAATCACTTCTAGAAAACATTGGGGCAGGTAATGATGTCCTGTAATGGAAAAAAAAATCCAGCTGTCATTATCAGCCCATTAAACAGCATGCCATTTTCTTTTGAGGTATTGAAGCAACTATAAAGGACACAAAGCATCACCCCAGACTTGGCACAGGAAGCAGGCACATGAAATGACTTTTCAATTCCAGAGAATTACCTTCTCCCATGAGAACAGCAACGCCCCAAAAGGTACGAGCCAGCACGTGCTCACCTCTCATCTCCTATGCAGCTCTATGGGTTTACCTGTGTCTCTTAATCCCATTTTCTTGTATCTCTGTCTCTCCATTATGCTTTCCAGTCCTATTGCTTTGGTGTGGATCTAGATCAAGCATTTCTGGAACTTTATGATTTGCTTCTGAAAAGTCTCCTGAGGAATTGTCAGAATCAAAGCCTGTAAAAACCAAAGAGCAACAATTTTCTTAGGAACCTTACCATGCCACAGTGCCACTCACATTTTGCAAGTGTCCCATCTGAACCACATTTAGACCAGGTCAGTTTAGTTTAAAGAGTATCAGAGTAAAAACCCTTTATTAAGTGACCTAATTTCCAAAAGTATTATGAGTCAATTATTGCATTAGAATCAAGAAGTATCATTTTTCACACTGCTGAATATAAAACTAATTTAGAATCTTAAGAGCTCTCGAGTAGCTCCTAATCAGATTAGCTGCATTGTCTCTTTTTCAGAGCTGCAGTGTAATTGCAATAATTTGGTTCAGTTTTGTAGTTTTCCTCAAAGACCTTAAATAAATTAAACTTACACTGCTAATAGGCAAGGAGAAAAAGAGAAAATGGCCATTTCACAATGCAGGGGCAAACATCCAGACAACTGGAACCACAGAAATGTAGGATTTCAAACTTCTTTTTGCCACCCATATGTGCAAACCATGTAACACTTCCCTAATGGTTGTTGCAGCAGGAACATGTGGAGACCAGGATGAATTATTCCCTGAGCTCTACAAGTGACCCACAGCATGACCTACAGGAGGTGGCTGCATTTCCTACGTCCCAACTCCATCCACTTGGTCAAGAGCTACTGGAAACACCATTGTAACCATACTCCAGCTTGCAGCAACATGCTTGGAACAGCTTTAATCCCAAAAATGTTAAACCACCAGGAATCTGTAGAACACAAACTTGTGTATCAAGCAGCCCTAGTAAAGTTGGACTAAACCAACAATCCAAGATTCCAGTCTAATGGTTTTATTTTTTAGTCACATAAATTACATAGATAGTAATATAAATAATGACAAATTTTGCATTTGGCTTTGAATAAGATTTTAAAAGCGTTCTATGCACCTCTACACTCACCCTTGGTCTCAATCAACAGCAAGAGACCTCCCCTCATTGCTGCTACCCAGACTGACTGCAGAAACAAAACACTTGTAAACCACAACAGCATCACCACAGAGCACCCTAAAATGATCAATTAATACAATCCTTAACAACTGCCACAGTACTACAACCGAAAACACTGCGGATCATTCCGTGTAATAAAGGAACATCTTTGCTGAAATTAATTCTAAGATCATTAAGTCCTTTCCAAGTGCCAAAGGGCTCAATTCCTCCTCAAGAAAGACTTTAGTTTCCAGCTTCCAATTTAAGAGTCAGAATCAAAAAGCAACATGATAACGTGGGTATTTGCTGGCACACAATTTTTGCCATGGTTTGAAGGAATACATAACTATTCTTGCATTCCCTTCATTCATGTCACAACCTGGGCAGCCTCTTGTCTCTGTGCTGAGTTGCCATCACACTCAGCTATGGCCTGTTCCAGAGTCCAGCTGCAGGTACAGAAAGATTCTGAAATATTTAAAAGCCTGTAAACTCTAATGGAGTAAAGAAATCAATTGTGACAAAGATTATTTCAATTTTAAATAGAGTAAAATGCTGTGATCCTCTGCCATTAACTTTTTAAATAAGTGATACTTCAATTTTATTTTAACTTCTTCAATGGCTGCTTTTGCTGTATTAGAGCAATTCGTGCAAGGCACACACCCAGAAACAAAAGGCTCCACTTTTTTCAGGGATCAAGACCACAGCAATAACATTCAGAACTGCACCAGGAAGTCCCACTGATATGATCTTATTTGGTAAACAGCAGGTGTAATGGGTGATGTCATGTCTTGCCCTGTCTCCTACGTTCTGATGTCACAAGAATGTAATTACACAGCAATAACCACACCTTGGCACTCTTAGTACTCAACTGGAAAGCATGACAGTCACATACAGATTCAGGTCATTAAAATGAAGACTACCCTGAAACACCTGTCTTAAAAAAACCTTCAGTCAACTCACAACAAAATATTTATGATTTTAAAATGGTATTTTTAGCCATATATTAGCTTTTTTTGAACCTGTTACAGTACAAGCAGCAAAATAACTTATTAGTTTAACTATAAAGTTGGGGAAAAAAAGAATGAATTTTCTGGTACCTGTGCCCTCATCCAGAAAACTGATCAAGCTCACACAATGTAAGGAACAGCATCACTTCAATGAGATAAACACACCTAAATGTAAAAGTAATGCTTCACAACAAGAATAGCTCACTGGCTTATACAGGAATAGTTCTGAAAAATGTTACTGTAATTTCAGTCTTTACATTGTACCTGAAACCCAGCAAGTCCTATCAATGGTCATTGTGTTATCCACATTAGTTTTTCGGTTTCCTATGACTGAGAACTGTTTTGTCCTTTTCCTGTAAAGCACAACAGGAATTTAGATTCTAGTATATATATTATTTATGGACAACAAGACATCACTGATAAGTAAGTAAATGCCAATTCAAATGAATGTCTTGCAGACAAACAACAAAAAATAAATCCCTGCTCCAGAAAAGGAAGTACATCAGAAAGGCAAGTTTGCTTTTATTAGACTGCACTTCCACCTAATTACTTAAAAAAAAAAAAAAACAAACAACAAAACCACGGTGGTACACAGCCAGATAATCATAGACTTCCAACTACACTTTCAACCTGAGCATCACATGACTTATCCACTACAAGCCCATTGAGAAAGTTTGAGAAGATGCTTTTCAGTGAAGTTCTATGAAGAACTATCCAGACATTGTTCTCTGCAGAGGAAGTAGATCTGGAAGAAAAACAGCTTAGAGAAATTATTTGTTGTAGTTTTTCTAAGTTCCAAAAAGAGCCTTACACCAGCTACCAATAAAGCTTTGAACCTGAGAAACTGAGTAGTAAGAGTTACTTGCAGGACAGTTTTCATACTGAAAAACCACTGTGAGTGAGGATAAAAATGAAGATTTAAAAGGAGGATAGGGGACCACAGACAGAAATACAATGTCAACAATTAGCTTAATCAGAAGTTCCACTTATGTGTGTTAAGAGTGAAACAGAAGCTTTTAAAAAGTCTTAAATTTTCAAAGTAAAATACTCAAGTTGGGTGCCGACATAAATCTATTTCAAGAGCTTAAAGAAAAGTGACTTGCCAGTAACTTTAGTTCTCTTAGCCTTCCTCTTCCACATGCTGCAAATGAAACAAGTCCACTCAGAGTGTGCTGCACATCGGCCAAGGCAGCAGAGGCCCCGGTCCTGTGAGTCATGGACAGAGACACGAGACCTCCCCTTCGACAGTCAGCAACTTCCCTAAGCACTAATTAAGCCTCGTCAGCCAAGGCAGAAAGGGAATCAAAACACCATGGTACTGAGAGCCTTCAGATCTAAAAAAGGCATAAGGAATTGGGATAAACAGCTGGAAGTGTAGGCAGCAAGTGAAGCAAGAGGTATTATTTTTCTTTGCCAGAAATTAACCGTTCTCCACTTCCCAAATTAAGTCCATTGTCACAAGCTGTAGCTGATGGGAGGCAGGTTGGCCTTTCACAACATCTGCAATACTTACACAGCCATTGATTCAGTCTGATCCAGACATAATGAAAACACATCAGTTTGGCAGATAACCTCACTTCCTCCTCCCCACGAGAAAGCAACAGAGAACAACATCCTCACAAATACACCCGGATGCATGAACCAGCTGAGCCTCATGGGCACAGAACAGATTTATGGAACAGCAGGCTAATATTTAAAAAAGCAAAATTAAACTATCCATGTTCTCAAAAATAAATTACCCTGGTAAACAGCCAGGCATTTTCCTGCTTTGTGGCAACCCTTTCACAAAACGCTTTGGCAAAAAGATACCTGACAATATTAATGAAGGATACAGCTCTAAAAGAGGCACACAGTCTTTAAAAAGTCTGTGATGACACTAACACACCCAAGGTGACATAGATCAAAGCTACATGCTCCTTGTCTCACAGAAAATTTCAAAGAATCTGAAATTCATCAAAGGATTGGCCACCTTTACCCTGATCCTGCCTCAGAGAAGGCTTCCACTGAAATTTGAGAAAAAGTAGATTCTTGACAGCTGTGATGTCTGGAATTCAGTGAGATCACAGGTAACATTCCCAAGGGATTCCCAAGGGGAGTACTCATTCAGGAGGTAAGGCTGTCAAGTGTCAGCAATGTTAATAACCTCTGACTGCAAAGAAACTTCTCCCCATGGAAACTCTCTTTGTCACCAACTCGATTCATCCCCTCGATTCATCGATACCCCAGTCCATGCTGCACCTCCACAAGGGCCATCATCATCCAGTCAGGGGCAAACCATCTGCCAGGAGGATGATTCCCAGCCACACAGCACACAATTCCCTCCCATGAGCACGTCTCTTGGATGAGATGGGGACAGTGTCAGAAGCAGGAAACTTCTCAGCCAAGGAGTTAAATCCACCACAACAAAAATCAGGGGTCTCCTTAGGAGAGATTCATATTCTACAAGTGGGTATCATCAATTAGTAACTAGAAAAGCTGTGACTTCCTCAAGGAGTGAGTCCATCCTACCTTAAAGGAGGCAGGAAACTACCCAGGCTGCTGCTGAGAGTGCTGCAGAATTCCACAGTAACTCCCACAGAGCCCAAGTGCTCTAAGCCTGGTTTACTTCCTACAGAACACAAACCACAGTACCCAGTTCCTAAAATCAGTGAACTTTGGGAACACACTGCAGCTCCTTCTAGGGAAACCAGGGCCCAGGCCACAGCAGGAGCAAGAGAAAAGTACGGTGCACGCCCTGTTTTCATCTCAACACTAAAACACAGCTGGAAAACGTGCTTGTTCCTGGCAGCCATGTCCCAATCCTAGACTTTGAGCAGAACAAGCACATCTAAAGGCAGCTTCTGCCCTTCTACTGATCTGACCTAAAACCGAGGAGAGCATCCTTGGAAAGAGCAGACCAAGGAGTCTGCCAGGGGCATCTCATTTTTTTAAGTCAAAATTTGGAAGCCCAAATCCTGAAGCTTTCACTGGGAAACCTGGAAGGTCAGAAGGGACCTTGACTGTGGACTTGATCTCCTGGGAGTACTGTGCCTACACCTACCATGTCCAGACCATCAAAAAACTAAGAGAGAGGCAGGCACTAGCAGGACCCATTAACACCTAAAAAATTATCAAAAGCACCATGTGAAAGACAGTGTTAACAGGAGCAAAGAGTTACTACAGACATCGGCAGCCAGGGAACATGAATGCAGAGAGGCCCATTTACAGCTGTTCTCTGCGTCACATTTCTGACCTGGACAAGACACAGCTACAAAGAACTAGGTCTGACTTCACTGGGTCTGTGCAAGTAACTCATCAAACTGTCAGCATCTCCTAAAATCCAGCAGGAGAAAGGTATTGAGCACCTGTCCTTAAAGACAGACAGTCCTGAGGGAGAACAAATCTGAAGCAAAGTATTCCAAACTTAGCACTCCTCTTAAACCAAGTACTCCAAGGCTCCAGGGAACACATATAACATTTATATATATATATCAACTAATCTCCTGCCAGCACATTCCCCCCTGAGGAAGAATAAGATGAGGATGGAACAAGGAGTGCTCACAGAATTGATACACAACACCCCAGTTCTGAGCAGAGTCAGCCACGACTGCAGGTACAAGAACAGCTCATGCACAACAGCTCAGTCACCACCACCTGGAGCACTTGCAAGGGGAACCAATCTTTTGAGGTAGAGGGGAAAAAGAAGAGGAAAGAGGACAAAACCAGAGTGTCTAAATACAGCTGAGTCAAACACCGAGGGCTGTGCAGTTCTGCAGCAAGGGACAAAAGAAAGCATCACCACCAAAGCTGTACAACACAGACCTCATGCTTAGAGGCACATTTCTTTTCACACCTTTTTCAGTGGAAAAAAAATCTAGTTCATTTATGGCAGTGACCCTGAGCTCTTGGAACTGAAAGATTACTAATGACATACAGAAACAACCCATTGTGTTTCCAAGACTTTAATGGTACAAAGGTTTGATTTTAGAGATGAATTTGGAGTACTAGTCCCCATCACTCCTAGCTGGCATGAATGCAAACCAAATTTCCTTCTCTCCTCTGTGACACAGTTGTGACAAGTCCTGTACAGTCTGCTGTCAGTCACACTGCTTCACCCAGCCCCCTCTGTTTACTCCTCAGATGAATTTCCAACCAACCATGTCTAAGTCTACCTTACCCACTTCTATCTACCATGCTACTTCCATTCCTTCAGCCTTCACACTCAACATTATTCTCTTTTCATTCCTGTGATTTTTACATTAACCACTGTACACTCAGTATTTCTCATTTCACCTCTGCTACATGATTTCTCAAGAGACATCTCAGTGGAAGACTTTAAAACTGTTTGAGATCTTCAAGAGGATTTCCTTTTTCTTTATTAAAATACTTCAAGCATTTTATTTCACCACTAAAACCATCTAAACTTCTTATAAATAACTATTCATGTTTATTAGTTCAAAGCAAAGTACTATGATACACTGCTCAAGTGTGAAGTGCTTCATGTTTGCTTTCTTTAGAAAAAACAGGATTGCAAAGGCTTTTGGCTCCCTATCTTGAAAACACACTTTTACAGTAATTTGTTTCTGACTAGAAAAACATTTTCTACTTCAATTCCTTAGGATAAGGTTTTTATTTTAAAAAAAAATAAATTAACAATAAAAACAACTCACAGAAAATATTTCACCTTTCAAAGGGTCTGAAAAGCATTACTTCTCAAGCTGCTATTAAACTGCTTTTCACAGAAAATGAAAGCAAGACCTAGCCACTGAAGGACTGTTACAGTGATGAAATAATAACCAACATTAAGCTTTAACAAAAAAACCCCTCATTTCCATGCCTGAACACAAGTTACAATTTTCCCTTTCTACTTTTCAGAAGACAGAACTACAAGTTTTACCAACACAAGTTTACTTTTGATTTATTATTAACAGCTATATATTACAACACACACAATGCAATTTATAGGGGTTTTCTTCCCCTTGGCACTGTGCCCATCACTCACCCGTAACGGCATCATAAAACTCTTCTTCACTGTTCATCCTTCAGAGTGAAATCTCTGTGCAGCCAGTGCAGCTTCCTCTAATGCATCGTTGAACTTGATTTAGAGATTAAATATCTGTGTGCTGTCAGGGTCTTCTTTTGCAAATACCCAGCTGCTTTAGAGGATCTATTTGACAAGACAGGGAGACAGCATTAGCAGCTTCCACATTTCTCCTGTGTACAAACACTCACACTTGACAAACACTAATTTTCCTGTTTCTTCCCATGGCAAAAGATGGATTTTTGCATTCATAAGTAAACAGCTTTCTTTGATACCACAGTAATTTTGAAGACAACTACTACCTGCCACAAGAACAGTTGATTTACCGTGCCACACTTCTCTCTGTATAAATGCTTCATATACATTACTGTAAAACACATCTTATTTACAGCAAGTTAAATTTCAGGCAAGTACAGCTAGAAGGAGCAGAGAACTGACAGAAGAAAACGCCAGCTGGCAAGCCAAAGATTCTCCTTAGCAAGAGGATAAGCCTTCCTGAATCCTTAACCAAGAAAGCTGGGAACAAGAAAGAACCTTTGTATCTCAAAATCTGACCACTGCCTGACTGTACATCGTGCAATCAATATGTAGTGACCCTGAGAGAAGTTTTGTCAGGCTACTGCTATGCACTCTTGAAGAGACAACTGGAGATTTTTCCTTCTAGAAGGAATGTAAAGAACCAACAAACTTTTCCTCAGAAGAACCACGCACTCTGCAAATAACTTACAGATTGATGTAGCATTCCAGCTCTACTTTATGGATACACTAAATTAGATTTTTTCCAGATGGTTGGCAATGGTGTAACACAAACATTTTTGCCTCACCCAATTCTAGTTTAAGGAGAAGAATGAGAAAATTTCATTTTCACTCTTAAAAATGTTCAGCAGGTTCCATCAACAAGCCAAGTACGCAGCAATAAATGACAGCATGGCAATGCTATCAATATCTCCTCCAAAACAACCTCAATCTGTCAGTCTCAATTTTTTCTGATCCTGAAGATTCCACTGCTTTTGTGACAGTAGTTTCTCCAGAGTAATTATAACTTGCACAATTCCATTCCAATTAAGAGAAACAAAGCCAGAAGCGCACTCTGGTCCTAGGAGAAGAGTTTACCGTGTTTGAAGCCAATTCCTTCTTCTTCTCTGCTGAAACCAGACTATGTTTCAAGTCTTTTTCCCCTCACTGCCCAGAACAAAAGCTATTTGAATGTCTCACATACATACAGTTCTTCTAACTGTCCATTCAGAGGGAGGAGCTAAACCAGCCCACTATGGAACTCATCTGAGTTAATGAATTTAATGTTAACCTTGAATTATTTTACATCTTTCAAGGCCAGGTGTTACAGTTTGTCACTTTACCCTTAGGAACCTCCCATATCGTTGCTCCTACAGGATTTTATATCAACCTTTGCACCAGCAATATCATATTTACAAGTCCTCATCCTCCAAGTGTCTTTGAAGATGCAAGACATTTATGGTTTCCATTGTCTGCAAGCACTGCATCCTCCTAGCAAAACAGCAGCCACTGTTTCCAGAAGGAACTTACATAGGTACAAGATACAGCCCTCTCATGATCAGCACTACAACTACATTATTTTCTCTGTGTTTTCTTTCATCTTCCCTTTACATGTTTAGTCTTGTACAGAAGGCACTAAGAAATAAAAATTATGACTTAAAAAACTGTCAAATATCATTAAAGAGACTTAGAATAAATAAGGTCAAACAGATGAATGCCAGTTTCTCCTCTCCCCTCTCCTGCACAATAATAATTGCATTACAAAAGGCCTTGTGAAGTGGAACTACATCCCAGTGTGCAGTTTCACTGCACAGACAACGAAGCTTTCCTATAAAAACACTCACCAAGTACAAATGAAGTGACCAGAATCAAAGACAAACGAAAAGCAGAGTTATGCTGCGCTCTCCTGACATCCACCTCACACCACACCTGAAGCTCACTGCTATTTGAAAAAGAAAGTTCAATCACATGCTTGTAAGTTATATATACTTTGTAACTAGTACCTAAAGAACAGAATATTCATTGAAATCACTTTAAATATCAGTCAAAAATTGTCCAAAAGTGCTAGGAACATTTTAAAAATGATAAAATATTATATTTTGCTGAGTTACACTAGGAATAACTTCCCACTTATATCACTTCTTTTACATTCAGTTCTTTTATATAGCAGAGATTAACATGAATTTGCATGTAGCTGAACACACAGCAGTAACAGCATTCAGCTTTTATGAGCCAAAAAGCTGGGATTAAATCCTGTTCTCTAAGAGCAACAGCAAAAGTTACTTTCAACTAGGCTGAAATACCAGAAGACAAAAACATCCTGGTTGCTTCATATTCAGTATCTGTAATCTGTATTTCCTTCTCCATGTCCCTGATGTTCCCAGAAGAATTCACTTGCACACCAGCAAGTGTGGTTAGCAGCTTTTATCAAAATTGCCACAGAAGGAAGGGTCCAACACTCCTCTATCAGACAGGCCTTCAGGAGGACCAGCTGCTGTCCTGGAAAATCTTTCATAAAGCAGAAACATCCTATCATGGTCTCACCTTTCAGTCCTACAGTGTAGGAGTAACACAAAGTCTATTTGGACATTTTCTTGCATACACAGTAACCATTAGGAATGTAACAAACAGGTTTCCACACAGACTTCACTTGCTGAGAGAACACTGTTTCAGCAGTTGAGGTTTGCTGGTTTACAACCTAAAATTATCTTAGTGGGCTTCACTTTCCAGGCAGGGCCAAGGGGCTGAGCCTGGGTGCCCCCAGCACAGACACCCAGAAATGTGCTTTTCCTGGGGATCTCAGCCCAGCTGCACTCACCAAACCATCTTATCAAGAACAGGGAAAAGCTGCAAGTAGAGGCACCTTAAGAGAACTGGAAATTCCTCATTTAATGATGTCAACACACCCCTGGCCACAACCAGTACGGATTTTGTGGTTTATAGGATAAGCAACAAAGCTTATCTACTTCCTCATATTTTAAGGCTACGGACTGGTACGAACTAATTTGATTTATTATGGGATTTGCATGCATGAGTACAAACAACTACATTTATTTTTGTATCAAATTAATATCCCTATAGGAGAGATGCTATTTTTGAAGCTCACGCTGATAGACAACAGATAAAATCATCCAAAAAAAGCATAATACCCATCCCAACAGTACAACTTTGATTGGTAAATCTGTACTGCAGCTGTATTATCTTATATATCATTCTGATAAATTCTCTGATACGTTGTCCAGAATATTAACAATAAGATTTTACTCTTTGAAATTATCTTTAAAGTTGACTGTTAAAGCAATTTATAGAAAACAACTAAGCCCAACATAACTCAATGAAGCAAGTCTTGTTCAAGTTATTTGGGCAGAACCTAGATTTTCTAGTAATTTTTCTTATTTGCATGCCAATAGCTAAAATATGCAAACCCAAACGAGCTAAGCATAGAATGTGAAGTCAAAAGCTTCAAAAGTGTAAGAGCTTCTGGCATCTTCTAACCAAAGAACAACCTCTTTGGTTCCTCTGAAATGAGCTTTACACCTTGGTGATGCTGTAAAGCCATTCACAAACAGGTTAAACAAGATACTATCTTGTCCAATAACACAATTTTAAAATGCTGGTCCCAATGCTGAAATAAAAAAGCCACTTTTTTACCAAGGAAGATGCCCCAAAACCTGAACAGGAAAGGGATAGAAATATAACTGACTACAAATCATGTGGGCACAGAGCCTGATTTGTATTTTTGCTGTTAAAAAGTGTCATTGGTACTGCACAACAACTCAAAAGCAGGTTACCTGAAGGGAGCCTACAGGAAAGGTGGAGGTGCTTTGTACAAGAGCATGTAGTGACAGGACAAGGAGGAACGGCTTCACACTGACAGAGAGCAAGTTTAGATTAAATATTGGAAAAAACTTCTTCCCTGTGAGGGTGGGGAGGCCCTGGCACAGGTTGCCCAGAGAAGCTGTGGCTGCCCCATCCCTGGAAGTGCTCCAGGCCAGGTTGGATGGGGCTTGGAGCAACCTGGGGTAGTGGGAGGTGTCCCTGCCCATGGCTGGGGCATGGAATGAGATGAGCTTTAAGGCCCCTTCCAACTCAAACCATTCTGTGATTCTGTGATAATCATTAAAACTCCTTTAAGTCCTCAAAATTTACCAGAAATGGTCACACATTCCTGACTGATGACCATGGACAGCCCCTTTCTTTAAGGATGTGAGGATATTTTGCAAAGGCAAAGGACAAAACAAAGCATGCAGCTGAAGTAAAAACTGCAGAAACATCCACAGCACACCTTGAAACAAGTTCTACAGAGGGGAGGGAATTACTCGGATTGACATCCTGCCTTCCAGAACCACCTCTGTCACAGGAGAGGGAACAAACAGAAAGGGCTGTTCCTAAACATGAGATGGATCCCAAGAGGAGCTCGGGAGCAAACTCCCTTCTCTCAGTGACCCCCTCGGCCTTGATGCAGCGAGTGCAACAAACCATTCACACCACCCACAGTCCCAGCCAAGGCCCCATGACCAAGAGAGAACGAAGTGGTAGCGGATCTGTCAATCAGCTGGTTGTGAATAATTCCACACAAAGTGGTCTGTCAGGCTCAGAGCTGAACCTGTCACTCGGCAGGGACACGTACCAGGTGATCTGGCTGCCAGCAACATGCTCTGCTTTCCAAAGCTCTCTGCAGGTCAGAGTGTCCCCTACAAGGTCACCGTCCCCAGCAGTAGAAGGTACACAAACTCTCTTCCAGAAATACATCAGCCCCAGACTTTGCACAGTTCCTATTTTAAACCATTTCCTCCCACTTGAACTTATTTTTAAAACCAGGACAACAAAAGCGCAAGACTCTGAAAATCACTTTATAAACTGCCTAATTTGCTCCACGCATTCTGTGACGTGCATGTGAGCATCTCTCTGAGAGGAGATGCACATTCCACCTTCATGGCTGCTTTCCAAAACCAGCGTGTGGGAATCCACTGCCTTTATCTTGGTAAATTAGTAATCCCTCAATTTGTCACCTCGTAGGCTTGTTCCTTCTCAAATTTCATTTTTCAGGAGAAAAATAATAAAAACAATCAGCTTATTCCTGTCACCGTGATCCTGGATCCAAGGAACTTATACACCAATTAAAGAACCCCAAAAACTTGCACCTCTGTAAGAGTTTAAACCTGCAACTACCCTGACTAAGTTAATTCGACTAGTTCCTCCATCCTAACTCGTTCTTCCAGGTTAATCCTCAACAAAGACCCAGATGGATAATCGAAAGTTACTCCTCCTTAAAGAAACATTTACATTTCTATAGAAAGACCAGCATTAATAATGAGTGGCTCACTGGGCTGGAATGTGGCTCAGCAAGCTCAGGTTTGAAGCTGGCTGGGGACAGCTGCAGAGCCTTTTTCCTCCAGACCTCCAGCTGAAATTTCTCATCATGCAGCAATTCTGGAAAGCTTTGCTGACATCACCCTGCTAAATTAAAAATCCTATTTTTTTTTTTTTTTCTTTGAAAGCACACGTTCTAGCTCTACGCGACATATAAAGCACTTGGTCCTATTCATTACACAGATATTGAATCTGCTTGTGAAATCCAGGAGCATTTAAGTAAAACCAAATACAAAATCAATAAGCAGTCATGAAAAGAACCACAGAGGTTCACCAGCACGAGCAGGTAGGGTGTTAGGGGTTCAATACAGTGGAATTAGTGTGCCACCAAAGAATTCATGAACTAGCACGCTCATCAGCTTTTTCCTAACCATGCCTAACAAGGTTTTGCGGGATGTGCACTTCCACAGCAAATTAAGTTTTTTAACGTGAAAAGAGAAAAATTGCTAGCAATTAAGAAAAAGGAAAAAAAAAAGAGTCACTTGGGACCTCACTCATGAAAAACATTTTCATTACTTTGATGTGACAAGGGGGAACCTGAACTTTCAAACTGACTGAGGGCAGGTTTAGATTATTTATTAGACAAGAATTCTTCCCTGTGAGGGTGGGGAGGCCCTGGCACAGGGTGCCCAGAGAAGCTGTGGCTGCCCCATCCCTGGAAGTGTCCAAGGCCAGGCTGGACAGGGCTTGGAGCAACCTGGGATAGAGGAAGGTGTCCCTGCCCATGGCAGGAGATGGAATGAGATGAGCTTTAAGGCCCCTTCCAACCCAAACCATTCTGTGATTCTGTGACATCCTGGGTTCAGGATGCACCTTCTGTCCAGAAAGAGATTCCCAAAGAGCCAGTAGAAGATCAAATACCCACATCCTCCATACTAACACCAAAAAAGAGAAATGGGGGAAAAAAAGAACAAAAACCCCACTAGTCTACAACATGACCGGTGGAATAAGAGCCAACCCCATTGTCTCTTGAGTTGCCAGCTGAAATAAAACATAGTTGTAGTACTTCAAGGGATAGAAATAAATAACTTGAAGATAAATATTCATGTGTGTTTGATTCATACGCATCTCCTGAAAACATCAAACTGCAGTGTTTCATCTCTGAAGGAAAGCTTCAACAAGGATGAATCTTAATTGACTCACGAAATTAGGTTACCAGCAACAGTGGATCTAAACCATCTACAAAAAATTAGCCAAGAAGGAAATTTAATTGGCAATTTAGATTAACTGTTACGCATTTCAAATCCCTTCAGCCAGAGAACAGCAGAATCCAGACGAGGATTTTCTTTACCAAGGGAGATTTGTTTCTCACTCCGAAGTTTGAATGTAATACCATCTTCCAGATGTCTTGGCAAGATAAAGCTCTCTGCAAACACAGCAAGAGAAGGGCAACTTCCTTCTCAAATCTGTTAAATAAAGCGCAGAGAGGCTGAGTGAAGAGGATAAGCTGAACACCCAGCCCACTGTCACTTTTCCATTTCTTTGGAGATTGCAGCTGTCCCTACCACAGGCTTTTGTGTAGTTGGGAGTTATTAAATGGCCTGGGGACAGTTCAGTGCCAGCACTTGAAACAATGATGACAACAAACTGAACATCTGAAAGGTTAGCTTTGAACAAATGAGCTGAACAATTTATGGTAGGCAGAACCATGTTCTGTTCTCTCAAAAAGACCAATTTTTGGTGATGCCTCACAGGAATTAAGAGACAACTGAAACACTAGTTTGAAAGTCTGGCTTTCAAAGGAGTAAAGGTCACAAAACTTGTTTCTGCATCAGAACAAATGACAATAATTGTCCTACACACTAATCCTTGCCCCCAGCACAAAGCTCCAGTGTTGCTACCAGAAGTATTATTTATTTAACATAAAAATTCTAAAGATGAAACTGGACAGAAAATATCCTCCCAGAATAGTGTTCAATTACCTGTGGAACCAATGGCTATTGCCCACTTTCATTTCAGCCACAAATGCTGTTCTACAGCCAAGGATACTGGCTTGCAGAACTTCTTCAAATCTAACAAACAGACCAAGGAAACTTGATTCCAGCAGATTAATATTTTCTGATGCAAAACACTTCATTGAAATTCATGCAGAATTCTGTAAATGTTCTCCTTTCTTAACATTACCTCAATATCTGAGACATTTTTCCACCTGAGAGCATCTGGTACAGCATTTTTCAGACTCTGTAACCTTCCCTTGGAAACTATTTCATAGCCCATGATTCTAAAAAAGGACAAAATTCTGTTCCGCACACCTCTCCACGCATGATGCATAATGCTAGGTTTGATTAGGAGTGATAAATCAGCTCATTTCTAGCCACACTGGTAAAAAAAATAAATCATTCAATACTGTATTGTAAAGCAAGTTACTTCTTAGTTGTTTCCGGGGGATCTGTTTTATCTTGTAAGAGATAAGGTGGGAAGTAATCAATAACTCCAAGCACAGTGGCTTTGGACACAAGTGTCAGTAGATATATAATTAATCATTTATGAACACTTCTCTTTGAAGGCAAAATTAAGGCTGCTTGGGTATTTCTCATCATAATGCAACCACCCCTGCAAATTGATCACTGAAGCTTATGAACGTGAAGACAGTTACAGCATAAAACATCACTGGAGAAAACCCCTAGAACAGCAAAAACAGTTACATGTTAAAGTTTATAGATCTTCCTCCTCAAAGGCAGCTTTGTCTCTGTGGACTCATTCTCTCCAGACAGGGGCAGGTTTACATTTATTCTGTACAAGGTATTTTGCAAATAATTTTCACAGACACTCTTAGACAATTACGACAGCAATTATATTGCAAATAAAGCAGGAGGATGACAGTGACTAACCCAGTGCAGAGCCCTACAGTATAAGAAACCATAATTTTATGCCTGCCACCAGCTCCTCACACACTCAGATTCCACAGCCCGAGCTCATGCACACAGCTAACAGACTATTTGTGAAGGGGTTTTAAGATGATACCACAAATTTGCAAAAGCTTTAGGAAGTCAGAGTTGATGCTATGATTGAATTTCCTTTAAAGCTGTATATATAGTAAACACCTAATGGATTGCAGTATAAGGTTGCTACTACGTTTGCTGTTGTCAAGACATTAAAAAAATAAAACAAAATTAACTTTGACTCCTCAAGACAGGACAAATATCTCCATTTAAAGCCCAGTTTTAATAAAGAATCCACCCAGCTATCTGCTCAGTAACATTAACCCACTTGGGTAACAAAACGTGCACAGTGCTTTGTGTAAAACAAAACAAGAGCATGTAAACAAAGTTATTTACACCTCTGAAGATGGGTGGCATTTTTGTTCCACTATTAAACAACCACTCAACAGTTTCATTGTTCTAGTGCAAAACCTAGAAAGAGCCCATGCACGGGGCGGTTCTGCTCTCCTGAAAAAGTTCTCCTTTCAGTCAGCACACGCTGCTGAAGGGCCCCTTATGAACAGGCTGGTGAGAGAATTTCTCTGCAGCCTTAACACACACAAGTTTCATAATCGAGAGCTATTAAAGGGATTCTCATCCTCACTTGATTGCCCTGACATGTTGTAGGAAGCAGAGGAGCTGGTTAGTGAGTTAGTGAGCTGATGTGAACCACAGACACCTCAGAATTCACACACTTCACCACCTTCAACCTCCACTGCCTTTAACTATCACTAGAATCAAAACACAGGGAGATCTACTAACAGATTCTTTCGGGAGCCCTAAACAAAATTTACTCAGAAGTGTAGAAATAACACTAGTAAAAATATAATGAAGTTATTTATCCAGTCATGAAAACACATTTTTTGACAAATACCCTAAGCATGCAAACTTGGCAACGCCCCAGAGGTTCACAGCATCCCAAGAGCCTTCATCTTACCCAAAACTGAGCAGCACAGCATCAGAGCTGGACTGGAGCAGGAACACCACAGACAAGGTTTCCATTTGGTCCAACACCAAGCACAGACATTACATGTCCAACAGAGCAAAAGACAGTTCAAGTTGGGGTCTATAAAACCAAGAGGGCCAGGACTAAAAGGTCCAGCTCTGTTTCTGCAGCTGCAGGGACAATTCACCTTTTGTGCACCCTCCCTCCCACCAGATGGATAAACAAGCCCAGGAAGACAACACTCTGCAGCTTCTGCATTTTCTGAATGGAGAGCTGCTGCAATTTACTACAAACCTGTCTCATTAAATTATGTGCATAATAAAATATACTGAATTAATCTAAATGATCTGTCTAGACCAGCAAATGAATTTCCAATTGTAACTGTATTTAAGGAAAGAAAAAAAAATCAAGTTTAAGTAAGCTTAGTCTATTCTTGTAACTTATTGATCCTGAAAATTAAGACATTATCTTTGTGCACTGAATCAACAATACATTTTTAAAGAGTATAACTGAAAGTTATGGTAAGCCACATTTGACACATCCTAATTGCTTGTTGCTCTCCTGCAACTTGCTATTACAAGCCTTTAAGGATACAAAGTAAATAATTACATCACCATACATTTGTCTGCACAGTAATTATTAAGATGCGAGGATTGAGATAATGAATTCTTGAATTCCAAGTTCTGTGGTGGTCTATTCCATAAAATAATAAAACCCATTAAAGAACTGCTATCAAGCATAACCTCTATATTTTTGCAACAGGAAAACCATCAAAGTCCCCCATCTCCAAAGCAGCAGACACAGGGTGACCAATTTGTTCCTTGCTCTCACTTTCCAATTCATTCAGCTTGGAGAAGATACCCCTGGATCAGCTACATGTTTTCAAGCTCAGCAACAACAGTCAAGTTCTTGAGCACTCCATATGTAACACACATTCTTTGCACGCCTCATTTTGTGCATTTCTTCCAAAAATTGTAAGAACCAAACATTTTAGTTGCTTCACAAAGAAGAGACTAAACACAGAGCATTTTAGAACCTCACATCAGTGTCAAATACAGATCTTTCTTATATCTCCATGGTGCAGGTGACAAAACTGATGCTGAGTGAAGGACTAGAAAAATGGCACCTTGTAAACAGAAGGCCTAGATATCAACAGCATGATGTAACATTGCATTTGTTCAAGGACAAGCTACTTCAAATACCAAAGCCAATAAATTATCTGCTTAAAAATTCAGCGTACTTGCAGGCTAATCTTGCTTTCAAACAACAGCAAAAAAAAAAATCATCTGACTGGCACTACAAACAGTGATTTAAAAATATAGCCTTATCAAAGCAAAAAAAAGCCTGATTGGGACATTTTCCAGCCAACACTAAGATAACAGAAAGCAAAGCTTTCCACCTTTGTTCTAGGTCAGCATGTGTGAAGTTCACACAGTAGAATTCACAAGAAGAAAGACTGAAAGAAATACCAGTTTCAATCATAAGACCTGCCAGCAAGTACGTATCGTGGAAAGCAGTAACAGTATTAAAACTGACTTAAAGAAACCATCCAAGAGTGAAAACTACCTTTTGTGATCAGTTACCAAAAGACGTCAGCAAACAAATAACGAATAACCACAGAGCTTTTCAGTATCACATCAGCTGAAGCCTTTATCCCATTTAGTCTTCAACTACCTGTAGGCACAGGGTTTGTTGTCTAATCACCATTTTCTGCCTCAAATTTTTGCCTTCTGTTTCTAAGATTATTTTGGCATGGCTGAAGAGCCAGTTCTGGAGGAAAAATGCCATATTTTTTCCTGGACAGCAGACATCTCAGTGTTTCCTTCTGAGGACTTCCTGAAGTTACAAGTTCATCATGAGGTGCTGCTGGTTCAGGACAGCAACAATGAGAATCACTCCTGATCCCATCCCAGACAGCCCTCAGCTTTCTGTCACGTGGTCAAACATTTGTGTGGCTTGACAACTATTTTAAGAAAAAGCTGTGCTTACTGTAACTGAAAACCCAAGGGGTTACTGAGGGGGAAAATCACCGCTGGGAATTTCTTGCTTCCATGCTAGTTTAGCCAGTTCTCCTACTCCCATCCCACGGCACAGCGCTTCATGTTTGGAAGTTACCCAAGTCACTGCTTCCAGAAATTGCCCTGAGGTTTTAGAAGTCCCTGAACACGCTGGTGTAAAGTTTGTTAAGATGATAACACATGTGGTTGCCCCCAGATGGCAACATGAACATGGATTTACAGACCTTCAGAAGGTTAAGTTGGAACGATCAAATTTATTTTCCCTTGCATGCAAAGCCTTAGAAAAGGAAACACGATGGGAAGAGTGGTGCAAATCAACACTGTAGATCCACGTTTCCTTTTCACTTTTCCTGGAATCTCAAGTGAAGGCTATGTAATTTAGCTGAGAAAATTCACTGTAAATGGAAGAAGTATCTGCTTGCACTCAACATGCTTTGGCAGATACTTCTGAGAGGGAACACAAGGTTATGGCACATATAAAAGCTAGGAGGTGATTCTGAACCTACATTTGAAATTCTGGCCTGCAAGTGCTGCACAGTAACAAACTGCTTCCAAAAGGAGTCCTGAATCCAAACATAAAGAGAGCACAAACATGATCAATTACCAAATTAAAGAAATGGCAACTTATACCTTTATTACCATGCAGAAGTTCTGGCGGCATGTTATTTAAAAAAAGGCCTTTTTTCCTGCTATTTTTCCCATCTTGCTTGTCTCCTTTTCAGGAGCTCTGTAAGAGAAACATCGAGTAGGTAACCGAAAAACAAAATTTAAAAAAAGCCGATCCCAAATAAACCCCGACTGCTCGCTGTGCTTCAGCTGTGGCCTAAAATGCCCCTTGAGGCTCCTGTACTGTGCTGAAACTGAGCCCAGCACATTCCTCTGGGGAGCCGGGTGTCGCAGACTCCTTTGCTAAACTACCCAGCTGCAAAAGCAATCGGGAAAATACGGAAAAATTAGAAAAAGCCCAACGCTGGGGCTGGCGGAGCTGCACTGACCCGCAGCCTCTGCACAGCGATGTCCTTCAAAGCCCGCTCCCTCCCCGGCCCACAGAGCCCAATGGATGGGGCGGGACGGGGCAGGGCTCAGCCCTGGATGGGCTCACGGCACCGGGCACGGCTCAGCACCG
>VWZW01003566.1:14736-25873 GCA_013397115.1 Edolisoma coerulescens | reverse complement strand
TGGAAGAGTGACCCACACTACAGCAGTTTTGGGAGGACGCTCATGAGATGGAGCCACGTTGGAGAAGTTCGCAGAGAACTGTCTCCTGTGGTAGGGACCCCACAGTGCAGCAGTGGAAAGACTCGTCTCCCTGAGCAGCGAGAGAAACTATGGGTGAAAAAAACTGACCAAAACCCCCACTCCCTGCACTGTCGGTGGGAAGGAGGGAGAGGTTGGGGTCGGAGGTGGGGAAAGGTTTTTAAGGGTTTATTTTACTTCTCATCATCCTGCTCTGATTTTGTTAGTAATAAATTCACTTTATATCTCTCAGTTGAGCCTGTTTTGCCCTTGGAGTGTTTTCTTCCAGTCCTTATCTCAACTCATGAACCCTTTGTTAAATTTTCTCTCCTCTGTCCAGCTGTAGCAGAGGAGGGTGAGTGAGTGGATTTTGTGGGTGCCTGGCATCTGGCCCCTGTGAAACCACCACACAGAGTCATTTCATTTCCCAAAAGCAATTGTACTGTCAGTGCATCTCAGCACTGGCTAGCAATGTAATTATCACTAATTTTTACAACCTTCAATATCACTAGCTAAATTTGTCAATTTTTTCTTTGAGCTACATCCTCAGTTCCTTGGCTCTACCCTAGCAAGTTCATGAGGAATTGACAGAACTCTTCTGGAGCCCATTGATCATCATACAGTTTTTGAAGGACAGATCACATAGATCAACCTAGCGTCACCACCACGTAGATGGTCATTCTTCTCGAGGACCTAAATTTATCTCAGTGAACCTGATTTCTTTTCAGGCACTTTTTCATATGCAAAAAAGGCAGCCAGAGCTACCAAACAATGGAGGAACAGAAGAAAACCAGCTGTAGTTTTACCATAGCTGCCTTCACTTCATCAAGAAAAGAATTTGGTGTGTTATGAGGAAATGAGTGCTGGCTAAGTGGTTTGTTTCTGTCCTATGTCTTTGAAGCTTTATTAGAAGTCCAGGAAAACAGGAAAAAAAAGGGGGTTTTTTGATGTTTTTGGTGATATTTGCTTCTAACATGTCCTTTTGTCGGCAGTTAGGAGCTTCTCTCAACCTGTCCACTTAATGGAGCTTTTATGACACATCCAGTGAAGTATTTCTGACTGACTTACCTCAGTACTAACTGCTTCATCTGAGGGATTGATGAGGACTACAGTTTCTAAGACATCACTTCTGTGGTGAAGAATCTTCTGACCTGCAAGCACAGAGAGGAAAAAGACATTAAATTCAACCAGTGTGGTTTAAACCAGTGCTTTCCCAGAGCTACTTATACGTTCCACTGTGGAACAGCCCTCAAGTTACACAGGACAGTGCACACTGGCCACAGCAACTACTGCGTTGGCTCATGTCTTCAGGAATACCCATGGCATGTGGTCTTATGGGCCAGAAACACCACTCCAGAAAATTAATAGAATCATAGAATGGTTTAGGTTGGAAGGGACCTTAAAGATGATCTCATTCCAACCCCCTGACATAGACAGGGACACCTTCCACTAGACCAGTTGGCTCAGGGCCCCATCCAACCTGGCCTTGAACAATTCCAGGAATGTGGGATCCACAACTTCTCTGGGCAGCCTGTTCCAGTGCCTCACCACCCTCACAGTAACGAATGTCTTCCTAATATCCAATCTAATCCTACTCTCAGTTTGAAACCATTCCCACCTAGCCCCATCACTACTGATGCCATGATGATTTTTTGTCTTTTCTTTTTATATACTTTTTATGTATTGTCAGTATTCTTAACATACATACTTGTAATTCTTTAGCCTGATATCTCAGCTTAGTCCCAGTATTCTACTAGGCAAGAAGACCAAACATCCTAAAGGCCTCACAGTTGGAGGCCAGAAAGCCTTACACTATCTTGAGAAACCCAGGCTCTCTCTGGAACATATTTTGTAAACTAGGTTCAAGCCTCATCTGGGGGGAATACTTTAGAATAGGGAGATGTCACACCATTCATTTAAGCTTCTCATTGGGGAATCTTTGTCAGATATGCTAATTTGCAAGGTCTATAAAATTGTATACGCGGTATACCGGGTGTGTGCATTTTGTCATATCCCACCTTGACGAATTGTTGCACCATAAGGATCCTTATTAAAAACCATTTTATCCCTTAACCATGTCTTGCTCATAATTCTAGGACCAGAGAAAAAGGCATCACTACATGCCCTTGTAAAAAGTCCTTCTCCAGTCCTCTTGTAGGCTCCCTTCAGGTACTGAAAGGCCACATGAAGGTTACCCCAGAGCCTTCTCTTCTCCATACTGAACAGTCCCAATTCTCTCAGCCTTTCCTCAAAGGAGAGGTGCTCTGTCCTTCTAATCATCTTTGTGGCCTTCCACTGGACTTGCTCCAACAGGTCAATGTCCTTACTGTGCTGAGGACCCCAGAGCTGGATGCAGTACTTCTGGTGGGGTGTCTCGAGAGCAGAGTAGAAGGGCAAAATCACCTCCCTTAACCTGCTGGCCACACTTCTTTTGATGCAGCCCAGAACATGGTTGGCTTTCTGGGCTGCAAGTACACATTGATGGGTCATGTCAAGCTTCTCATCCATTCACACCCCCAAAAGTCCTTCTCCTCAGGGCTGCTCTTAATCCATTCTCCGCCCAGGCTGTATTTGTGTTTGGAATTGCCCTGACTCAGGTGCAGGACCTTGCTCTCGGCCTTGTTGAATTTCATGAGGTTTGCACAGGCCCATCTCTCAAGTCTGTCAAGGTCCCTCTGGATGGCACCCCTTCCCTCCAGCGTGTTCACTGGACCACAGAGATTGGTGTCATCAGCAAACTTGCTGAGACTGCATTCACTTCTACTGTCCATGTTACTGACAAAGTTCTTAAACAGCACCAGTTCCCATACTGACCCCTAAGGAATGCCACTCTTCACTGATCTGCACTTGGACATCAGACTGTTGACCACAATTCTTTGAGAGCGACCATCCTACCAATTCCTTAGCCACCGCAAGAGTGGTCCATCTGTCAAATCCATGTGTCTCCAGTTTAGAGACAAGGATGTCGTGAGTGACAGTGTCAAATGCTTTGCACAATTTCAGAGGCGAATGTAGCAGTCTTCACCATGTAAATGTGCCTATTTAGAGCTTCATGTGACTGCCTCCCTCTTCTACTCCTTGGCATCAATAACTGATTATCTTACAGGGTGGGGCACTGGTAGTTGATTTTTATAAGAGTAACTCAGGCTTACTGCTCAGGCTGAATGCTGCTCAGATGCTCAGCTGGAATGAAGGAAAGTCTCCCCCAGAAAGACTTTTATCAAACAGAAATGAAGTATCATAGTGTGGGAGTAGAAAGCAGCAACAGCCTTTGATAAAGTGGCAAGAGACCAAGACTTATTGAACCTCAGATGAAGTGGGAGAATCTGAGACTTGCACAGAAGATCTGGAGTTGCTTTATAGTAACTCTACCAAGTTTTTGCAGCTTATATCTCTACACATTGGACAAAATATTTTTGTGACAGGGCAAAGGAAGAAAGGAAGACATTTCCAGGTTGCACAGAAGCGGTTGAGTAGCTAGATTGTATCCACCTCTAGTTTGTGTAAAGTAGGTCAAAATCCTATTTAAAGACTTCTGGAAAAAAATATTTATCTGTTTGTAAGTATTTCCTCATCCTTGATTTTATTAAGTAAAGCTTCAAATTAAAACCAGATATGAATAAAGAGACTTGGCTGCTGCTTGATTCAGAATCAGTCCAATAGAGAGAAGTAAATACCACGTGACAGTTGATTCAAGGGTGATTTCCATTTGCATCATTCTAGTTCCCACAGCCATGAAATCCCATTGCTCACCTACACAGCCAAATATTGATGACATTTATGGTAGAATTATTGAGATCGGGATGGTGTCTGTAACATTTTCTAGAGAAGTGACTGAAAAGGTTCCTAACTTACACATTTGATCTTTTCAGGCTGATCAATCATCATGATCATGGGGCCCACTTTTTATGGTGATTGTGTTGCAGTCAATTTTGTGCAAAACCAAAATGGAAATGAATAGCAAGGGAAAGAAAGCAAGCCCTACTTCAAGTCTTGTTTAACCAAGGATCGCTACTGACACACTTCTTACTGGCTATGCTGGTGCAACAGCAGCCCATGGGGATGTATGCTGTAGGCAACAAGCTACTCAACAGAGGGCTTCCCATCAGCCCTTCCTGCCATCCCAGATGGACACCAGTGCTAACTCGCTCCCCATCAATGCCATTCCCACACAAACTAAATTCAGAATAATCTATTTGCAGAGGAAGCAGATGATATGGTATGATGTGATGATTCTGGCAGAAAGGGCAAAGGGACAATATGTTCTCTCTGAAAACTGAAGGGGAAATAAAAGCAACCTGCATGGTTTTCTAATGGAAGACTTACATTTGCCCTAATAACACAGCTGAGCTCTGGGGATTAATTTTCCATGTAAACATGCAGTTTACACATTTCAGAAATCCTGTCTGCTTCTGAGATCTCAATTCTTCTTTGCCAATGGGCCAGTCTACGTGACTTGTCTAGGTCTTGCTCTACCAGACTGACCTTTTTCCTCCAGGCTGCATCTCAGGACCTGAGAGGAAAGAATACATGTCCCTTTAAGGCAGATTAGATCATAGTTGTCTATTGTGAAGCACTTTTTTGGTGTTCTTTGTTTTAGATCAAACCATTGTCTGAGATAACCTGTTGAGGCAAATGAGAACTCACATAAACAGCAGAGGGTTCCGTACATTTTTGAGTTCAATTCTTGTGTTTCAACATGATGCTATACTGAAGCCATAAAAATAAATCACAGAATCACAGATGCCTACAAATCACTGGTTGCCTACAATCCCACTCAGGCCACAAGAGGATAGCATGTGTGACTTCAGTTCTGTTTTTATTACGTTGTAAACTTTTGACTGTTCTGATATGTGTTGTCATTGAGGTGTCAGGACTGGGCTCTGACAGCGTGTCTGACCAAATTGAGATCAACAATGCTCTGTTAAAGCTGGAAAAAAAGAAGTAAAATAACAACAGTTTATACAGACAGTAGAACAAACAGTATTTCACTCACTTGATAAGGATTGTAGAACAGAACATTTTACTCTTATCAAGGACAATAGAACAGAACAGCACAGCCTTGGACAAATAGATAAAGGATGTAACTTAGGCAAACAGAAGTCATGCAAAATGCAAGCAGGATGCCAGCTCAGCTCTGCAAGGCTGACAAAGTAGAATTTATGCAAAACAACAATATTGTGCTTACTCAAAAGCGGGGGGCAAGGAACAGCTACTTAAAAAGGACACTGGACTTGAAGACAGACCCCCAAAGAACCATATAAGGACTTCTGATAAGGGGTGCAACTATGTAAAATAAAGTCAAGTAAGCGCAGATAGCTAATGAATATGTAATCAGTGTGTATGATAAAAACTGTTCACCTGATGCTCAGGACACTCGATTAGAGGAAGGATCCTTCCAGTGACCAGCATGCTGTAATAAAGAATGCCTGCTTTCTAATACTCAAAATTGTTAGAAAGTTTCTATCTGGCTGATTTCGGTATCACAGTATTATGGGACTTTAATCAACCATAGTCAATAGCTGCTCAATATGGAAGCAAAACACAAGGGTTGCTAGCATGTAGCAGTGCTCCAAGGCAAGATGAGTGGGTATAGGAACATATTGCCTAAGTGTCCTGTGATATATGAGCCATAAACTGTGATGTTCCCTTTGTTGTTAGAGAAGCCTTTGTCCTGATGTACTTCCGGCTACTCAGCACTTCACTATTTTAGATTCAAAGAGAAATCACCAGAAGGCTTGGCTGAGTGTTGAGGATGTTCCATTGGTATTGTTTTAAAATCTTTTATAGGAGGATCAGTATGCTATGTCTTAGGACTAAACTTCTCTAACATTATCAGTGCTAGCGATCAGCTTGTCCTGTTAAGTGAGAATTTGGTATCAAGTAACTGTTTGGGGTTTTTTTTCCCTCCACTTTAAAAAATCACAATTTTGTCCTGTAATAGCTAGAGGAGGTAACAGTAATGGTGTTTTCACAGCCCTTTGTAATTCTAAACAAAGAAAAAGAGGACCAATGAAGCCATATTGACCCAAAGCATGCTTCAAATTTTATTTACAGATTTTTAGGTATAGGATGCCCATTCATAAATGAAAGGATGAGACCCCTTAGGATAACATCACCATATCCTTTGAACAACATCTGAAAACAATACTGTTCCCTAGTTATGTGTCAAAGTTCTGCCAAGTCAAATGAAATATTACAGTGCAGCTAACATCTGAACCAAATGATCACATCTAGAAGATGCCTGTGCATGGAGAGTCACAGAGCCATTTTAATGTAGACATCTGAATCTGCAGGATGTAAACCAGCATGAATTTAGGAACTCATTTTCCTCTGAATATTTAAAGTCAAAGTACATATTTTCTGAAACCACCAAAGTATTCTAAAAGTTATGGGCTTATTTTTAATGAGATTGCACTGATATAAAATAATTTTCAAAGGTTCTATCACTACCTTTAACCTGTAGTACCATTTAGAAGGAAACTTTCAGATATTATTTATCTTACTAGAATCTATAAATCTTTTCAACTACTTAAATTGAACCAGTATTTATATCTCTCTTTTTGAATACAGACAAGTAGCTCATTCTAATACACAGAAAGAAAAGCAATAATTCACAGATTAAATACACCCCTTTAAAGTTGCAGATGCTTTTGATCCTGACATAACATAATGCCCCCTGAAACAACTGAAGTGTCATGTGAACCAGTTATTTATGTTTCTATAGACTGGAGAAGTTATAAAGTGTTGAGATGAAATTATTTCCTAACACCGGCTTTGTGTTTTGTTAAACAAAATGTGACAAACTCAAGTATACTTTAGCACTGTGGCATTATAGGCATAGGTTTTCAGTGCCAAAAATTTCCAGCAGTGGCTGTTTAATAGATAGACGAAAATTTCCTGACCTCATCTAGACAAACCTCTCCCAAAACCATATTTTTGATACGCTGTAATACCCAGCATATTCTGAAACCACTCAAGTGAATGACCTACCACTTAATTCTTTGGGTCAGTACAATCTAAAAAAACAAACATTTGAGAACTTTTCTGTAATATTTAGCCTGCATTTCCTTTAGTTAAATGTTCCTAGTTCTGCCTTTTTGTCCTTTACAATAGCATAGCTCCACCTGCTTTGCTAACTACACCGCTTCAGTACTTGTATACCAGCAATGTAACATACCTTTGCCATAGATAATTAAGGACAGTAGAGCAAATTAAAACTAAAAATTGTGAAACAAGAGAAAATTACATTGATAAGAAAAGGACCATGCTATAATTTTTCAATTGATTTGCCATGGCCTCTTAATTTCTTCAAACAATTAGACAGTCAAAATGTATAAAAGTTCCAGGACTAGAACCAAAGTAACAGAATAAATCAGCATGTAAGCTTTCCCCCAAATTAGGTAACAATAAAATCAGGCAGCTATCTTAACAATACAAAATGAATATTAATAAGCAAAAACCTGGCATGCCTGTGAAAAGATACAGAATTTTCTACTTCACAGGAAGCAGGACAGTGCATGGTGTGAGGTGAAATGGAACATAACCCACCCAATTTGTACTGCAGCATTTGGATTTGTTTACAGTAGGAGAATTGCAGGATAGTTAAGGTCCACAGGGTGGGCTAGAGCAGATTGCTCAGGACCATATCCAGTTGGTTTTTTCAATATCTTTGAGGATGGACACTCCACAACCTCTCTGGGAACCCTGTTTTAGTGCTTGGCCACCCTCACATTAAAAAGTGTTTCCTTAAGTCTAAGTTGCATATCCCATACTTCAGTTTGTTCCTTCTCATCCTGTCAGTGAGCACCACTGAGAAGAGTTTGTCTTTGACTTCTTTACTCCCACCAATCAGGTATTTATGCACTGCAATGGGGGAATACTCCAGTATAGGAATCATGATTATGTATGGTAGCTTTTCATGGTATTTCATACCCGATGGAGTTGCCTGAACAATGGTGAGAGCAGTGTTCTCTTTCAATTTTCAATTGTTTTCCTCTTCCTTTCATAGCATCCAAATTTTGTATCTCTTATCAAGGGCATGGAATCAAGTCACACTCCCTCCCTCCCCACCCCGCTGCTCCTCCCTCTCCCCATCCCAGCTTAACCCTGATGAAATGGTATTGCCCTGAGCCTCCAATAAACTCTGGTAAGCATGAATTGCATGTTTTACTAGGATGTAACCTTAACTCTCAGTTGTATGGACCACACATAAATGCCACTGTCAACTTCTTCACTGTGGTTGTTGATTATTTTTTGTTGGGGAGGGGGGGGTTATGTTTTGAAAATCATGTTCCAAACATACCTATCCCAGAATCTCAAAGCCCTCCAACTCCAAGCTTTCAGGTTCAGTAAAGATGCTGTTGTTTTTCTGACTGGTGCCAAGGCTGTTAGAACTTGTATGAGTTGTCAATAGCTAGCAGGAGAGCATGAGCACCAGAGCTCAGTAGCCAGGTAAATAAGCCTGTTCCACAGACCTCATTGCTCTTTTTTTGTGTCTCAGTCCTTTGCCACTCTGAAGATCGTGGCCATTTCAGGGAAGCTGCCACAGGGTTTCCATTCTGCCGCACCCAGAGAAGCAAAGATATCCAGCAGTGGCCCCCAATGCAAGCAACAGCACATAGACTTACCACTACATACTTCCAGAGCATTACCAGTGGGGTGGGGGACAGCAGGCAGAAGATTGGCTTTACTTGTGGTTGCCCTCCACAGATTACTTAATGCAGTCTTGGCTTCCACCTAAACTCCTGGGAAAATGCCCAGTCTCCTAAAAGGCACTTTCAGGTAGGGCTTGCTTAGCTCCAAGTCTGGGTGTGAAGAGACTTTTGTTATGGGCATATCTGCAGCAACAGTATACATAGACAAGCAGCCTCAGACCTGTCCCATTGTCTTGGTTTGAAAGACAGGTGTCTGCTAAGGAAGGCAAGAGCCTCCCTTGGAATGGAAAATGAAACCCTCTTCCCTCCGAATTATTATAATTTTGGAATTAAGTGGCTTTCAGGCGAAGATATGAGAAATAGGAATAACAGTTCTTTACTAATATATATATGTGTATAACAAGGCAAACCAACAACAATAACTATGGCAGTAACAAGAACAACAGCCTTCTCGGCTGTCGGGCACTTTCCCCTTTGGTGCAGTGACGGTCACAGCCAGCAGGGGCACCGGTGGCTCCCGGTGAGCAGGGTGGGTGCGATGGTTCCCCCGCGGCTCCAGGGGGCCCTCCAGAGTGAGCTCGGAGAGCATGCGGTAATGGCAGATGTGACTGAGACGGGGAGGGATGGAAGAAAGGCTTCAAAAACTCCCCGGGCAGCCGATTCCGATGCCCAGCCGGACTCTCGGGAACAGCAGGGGTAGAAAAGGAAGGCGGCAGAAGGCAGAAACTGGCAGCGGTGATGAATCCTCCCCACATGACAGCAGCTCCTCTCCGACAGCAGTTCCTCTCCCCCCCAAATGCAGTGAACGAGAGAGCTAGGGGCCGCACCCAACCCCCCTTTTCTTCAGTTCAAATCTCGTAGCATCTCTGCCCCCCACTTGAGAAAACCCCAGGTAAAGAGGGCAGGCAATTGGCCCCCTCTCCCTGTGGACAGATCCTTTTGTCTCTCTTAAGTGCTTGGTAATTTGTCTCTTAGCAACATGTATGGGGGAATTCTTTAAGAGAAAAAGAAAAACAAAAGGAGAACTCCTACAAACCCCAACACCCATCCTCCTCTTGGCGAACATACTAAACCCTTCCCCTTGTCAGGGGCACCAGTGCAGAGCTCACCCTGCTCTGCTCTGCACACAAGATGCATGCTGAATATGTATTTCTTAAACTGGGAGCATCCTTTAAGTTGCTAGGAAACAATGCAGACATCACAAGAACATGAATAGTTCGGTTTTAGTGGATTGTTGAAATAAAAGCAAAATAAATTTTTGTCTCTGTTTTGAAATGTGCGATGTCCTGGTGCTGCTGTCGGGTTCCCACTGCCAAACTTTGCTGAGTTCTGGAATTCACCCAGTCCCCTTTTGGCTTCTGAAACACTTTGTGCCAGCACCTAGGATCCATTAATGAGGACTGTGAGTTGCATGAGCAGCAAAGGTATGAAGAAAAGGATAGAAATGCTTTTTAAAGACTGATAAGTCAATAATGAAATGCATTAGAGAAGCATCAAAATGTCCATTCCTGACAGCCCTTTGTTTTTATTTTGGGGAGGGCTTGAAATGTGCTTGGCCTTCCTAAGGAAAGTTGGGATCCTGCAGAATAAACTTCTAATCTCAGGCAGTTTATGGTTTTCCATCACTGCTTTCCTGATACTGCTGCAGTGGATTGCAAAGCATTTCACAGATGCCAAGCCCCTGTGATTTAACCATTTTGCCTGACAGTCTGCAAGCAAATGGGTTAATTTTCAATAAAAGTCATAAGTTAAAGACAAGCAGGAGAGCTATAAAATAAATACGTATGCTCTCTGAAACACTGTGAAAGAAACAATATAGAGCAGATATTGGTAATGCAATGTAAATATTGGATGCAAGCCCAGTAACAAACCTAGAAAAGCAGCATTTCGGTTAGCACAGCTCTGGAAATGGGCTTTCAGGCCACTCTGTGCAGAGCCAACCTGCTTTTCTTATTCAGCTTTCCCAGGAGTAGCCCACAGATGACAGCTGAAAGACCCTGGTGGACATCCTGGTTAACAGCCCAAATTTTGATTGGGGTTGCTCACTTGCAAAGTTTAGAGTTTATTTAACGTTTGTTCTAGAAGTTCTTTGCTGCTTATTAAGAGTTAGGCACTATGATGTGAGTATTTGGACCCAGTTGCAAAAGTTCAGTGTAGAATTATTAACTGTCCTTGCTTTGTAGAAAAATATTGGTACATTTTAAATTTTATCTCTCAAAATGAATGGTATTTGTGTCTGCTGCGTTTCAGTTGGGATTAGTGACACTTTGTGCTTTCTGAAATTACTTCAGTCTCTGGGTGCTTAAGTGATTGCCCAATTTCAGTAGTGTTATAAATAAATCAGGTAATTCGCGCTCAAATATGTAATATCAAAATGTATGTATAAAGTTAAGTTGTAACCAGTTTTAAAAACGGCCAGAGCT
>VWZW01003565.1:20058-34276 GCA_013397115.1 Edolisoma coerulescens | reverse complement strand
ATAATCTATATACTCTCATTACTAGAATCCTTAAGCCATCTCTATACCAAACATACATTTCATTAACTACTATCACCTGTCCTTTCACAGGCGATTATTAGGTTTCTGGTTTCTTCTGTTTGTTGTTACTGTTGTTGTTTGTTTGCCTTGTTATACATATACATACTACTCAAGAACTGTTATTCCTTTTCCCATATCTTTGCCTGAAAGCCCCTTAATTTCAAAGTTATACTAATTCGGAGGGAAGGGGGTCATATTTTCTATTCCAAGGGAGGTTCCTGCCTTCCATGGCAGACACCTGTCCTTCAAACCCAGACAGGCTGGAACTGAGTTTTCTTTTTTGTTCCAGACCTGCCATGAAAACATAACCCTGGCTAGTCTGGGAGCTCACCTCTCCCTCTGGACAGGAGGGATGGTGGTTGATTGTCACTTAGGATGACATTTGGCTTTGCAATTCCAGTAGGCCTGATAAGGCCACTTGTTTATTCACAACTAAAGCCACAAAGGACTTAATGTGAGACAACAATCCTGTATCTGTATACTCCCTGCTGCCTGCTGGGCTCTTCCAGGGCAGGTTAAGGGATGCAGCCCCCTTCCAGCCCCAGGAGCACATCCAGAGGAGAGATGTGAAGCAGACATTGTGAGCTGCTTGGCAGAAAACTTGCAGCAGGCAGGGTGGGAACATCTTTGCCATAGAATAGCCTCTCGCCTTGAGGTTAGGGAGAAACTTTGAAACCTCTCAAGGGAAGAAAATTGAAAGTAGGTCTCCCATGTCCTGGTAGTGTGCTGTGGCCACCATGCTGTTGGGTTAAGATGGGCACTGTCCCTTTCTACCATCAGGAGATGGTAGAAACCTTTACTGCCCTTGATGCCTTTTTCTCTGGTTCTAGAAATACGAGCCAGACACAGGGTGATAAAAAGGGGTTACCTTTATATAAGGATCCTTAGGTGCACAATTAGTCAGGTGGAAAACGCCGAAGATTCACAACCCGCATATCGTGTGTACAATTTTTATAGATTTTGCTAATTAGCACATCTGACAAGAGTCCCCAATTAGAAGCACACTTGGTGAAGTCATGCCCCCCAGCTCTAGCACCTTCTAAATCCTCCCCCCTCAGATGAGGACTAAACCCTGTTTATAAAAAATATGTCTCGAAGAGCTGGTCTCAGCCTTGGTTTCTAAGGAGAACCAAGATAGCATAGGGATCCTGGAATTTGTTTTGTCTTTCTGCCTAGGAAAATACTGAAGCTAAGTTACAATAATAGACTACAGAACTACAAATATATGTGTAAAGAATACAGAGAATATATAAAAGAAAAAATGGCAAAAATCAAGACAGCATCACCCTTGTGATGAGCCCTTTGCAGAAGGATGCTACAGGCAGAAGCTTCAAGAACACAAAGTAGAGGAACAGTTCAGGTCTGAACAGCGTTGGATCTTTGCGTTCAATGCCTGCTAAAAGATTGAGGTCTTCCTCGGCATACACAGCACAGCCTATGGAATTGACATTCCAGTAGGATTAGGTGGCTGCCTCCTATGCAGGAGTTTTCAGGAACATGATTTTGGACTTACATGCCTATATTTTCTGCTTAGGATCCAAAAGTTCTTTTTGAGTCAGCTCATACAAGCTAAATATCCAAGGCAGCTGGTGCACTGGGGGAATAATCTGGGTAAATCTCAAGAAGGGCACATGCTCAGCTGCCTCAGTCCTGATCTCAGCACCAGATGTGTGCTAGGCTGCCTCTGAGAGCAGTTGTTAACCTCCCAACAAAGCTGAAAACATGCATCTCATTTCCTGACACCATCAGCAGAAGCTCCCACTGCAAGCCCTCAGCAGCTGAGTGTAAACGGTCCCATGTGCCGGGGAAGCAGAATTAAGTAACAAACAATGTGCCATTTGTTTTGGACTAGATTGATGAACACAATGACCAGGTAATAATTCCCACCATGTGTCAACTACTTATGTTTCACACCTCTCTTCCAGCTTTCTCTGAATGTTTTGTTGTTTCTGTGATCTGCTGCTAACAAGAACCTGCATGTGAAGGTGCTTCCCATGAAAAGGCCCATTTCCTCCGCTGGCAGTACATGCAATTTGTATAAAGCTTTCCCTTGAAAGCAAAGGTACATTTTAAGACAGGTAAATAGAGAGCTGCAGTCACAATTAGAGCTCTACAGTTTCCAGCCATGTAAATATTTGTCATAGTTCAAATATTTTCTTCTTCCCATCTGGGTGAAATCCTGTTTTTAGCCCTAAACAAGAGATTAAAAAATAGCCTCCTGCTCAGAGCATTTATACAGGCAGTAAGTTCTTGCTCTGCTTATTTCTAAACACAGAGTTAAACCCAGAGTCTCGTGCCAGGGAGGTGCCTGGACACCAGACTACTGGCTGCTCGGGAAGTCATTTCTCTTTCTTCCCACTCTGTCAAACTTTTCTTTATGAGCCTTTTGCTGGAGCTGGGTTCCACTTGCAGGAAACGTTTTGTTTTATTGAACCACTGCTTTGTCAGCTTTCCCAAGCAGTTCTAGTTGCAAACGCTGCCTAAAATGGAAAAAAAACCCCAACTTTTTACTTTAACAAGTCATTTGAATTTTTTTAATAATGGTGCAATAAATACCAGTTGTGATTTATAAACATGAATAGACTCTTCGGTCTCGTCTCCTGGATACCTGTTATGTGCTTCTCTATTCTCATCCTGAGCTGCCATCTAGCTGTAGCCCTTGACCTTGCTCCTGGGTCTGGTTTCGGCTGATTTCTGGTCTGCAAACAACAGTGGCCTTGAGCTGAGAGTGAACAGACCGTGTGTCCCGCGCACAGATACGAGGACGCTGGCTGATGCGCACGCACGTTTTACTTCCACACCTCGGGCTCGCACATGGAGATATGCCGTCCGGACCGGTCCCTCACCCCTCCCGTCGCCGCGCCTTTACTGACGGTCCCTCCCACTCCCTTTGCTCGGCGCGGCGCAGCGCGGCACCTCCGCGACGCTCCCTGGCTGAAATTTCGCCAGGACTCTCGCGAGAGCGGGTGGCTCTAGATGCTCCCGGCACCTCCTACATTTCCTCTTCCCTGCCGCTGTCTGGAGGTGAGGACTTATGGCCGTCAGTGAGCCGTCTCAATCCGCCCCCATCCTGCTCAGGGCGCCCTGGAGAGGCGATGAGGGGATGAGGGCTTGAAGTCTCGGTCCGCCTCAATGTATTTGCCCCTTGGTATTTGCAGGGCTGGCGCGGGGGAGGACGGGTAGGGGTTGGAGATGGCGAGCTTGGGGGTAGCTGGCTGGTGTGAGGTGGAAGCAGGCCCTAGGGAGAGGCTATGGCAGTGGTGATGACTTTCTTAGGACACCTTTGGATTTAATTGTGAAAAGACTAAATTCTGAGCAGCTCCTGTAGTTAGTTATCGGCAGTAAGGTGAACAATCCGGGTTCTGCTTATCAGTGTTAGAAGCTTTAATATGGGGTTTTTAATTGCTTTTTTTGCAGCTGAGATCCAAAAATGGTACGCTACTCTCTGGATCCAGAGAATCCCACGAAATGTGAGTTGTTTTCGTGAATGTTTGAGTAGAACTTGACCAAAGTCATTGAGATTTTAATTCCAAAAGTTCATCTTTTTTTTTCTCCTGCAGCATGCAAGTCACGGGGATCCAACCTGCGAGTGCATTTCAAGGTAGGCAGTGCGTGCATAGTAAGAAATGCAATTTCATTTGGTTTTGGTTTGGTTTTGTTATTTTTTGTTGGGCATTTTTTGAAGGAAGTGTCTCTTATTCTGTGTCATTACATGGTTACTTAAGGGTGGTAGTGTAGGTTATGGCCTATGTTTGCTTTAGCTGCTTGTAATGGTTTTCATCCACAGGATCAAAAATAAGATACCGTGTCCTAAAGAGTTTTCTCTCTAATACAGATAATAAAATAGACTAGGAAAAGAGTTACAGTGAATTTAGCAGGAGGAATGGGGCTAGAGTGAGATGTGACATTTGTTTCATTTGTCTTACTCTGCCTTTCTGGTTGTTTGGAAGGAACATTGGATTCACCTGCTTATGCTGCTGCTCAAGAAGTATGGCAGGGGAGGCATGCAGTGTTTGGCATGAGGGCATAGGTCCCTCTGGAAAAGGTTTAGGTGTGGCAGTAAATCCAGGACACGTTTGAGTTAACCATGAAACCAAAGCTGAGCAGATGCTTTTCTGCTCCACAGTGGTACATAATTCATGTGAAAAGAGATTTCAGTTATCTTGATTTGCTTTTTTACTATGATCAGGTAGGATTATAGTTACTCTCTGACTTCTGCATTTAGTATGTCTTAAGCACTAATACTTTAGCCTTAATTCTTCTTTCTTTTCTCCGCTTTATAATTCACTTACAGAGATACTTAGATTGTTTCTATCTTGTGTTCTCATCACTTCCTCTGAGGTGACATATTTGACATTTTAGTAGGAATTTATCCTTCAGGCTCCTTCTTCTTTGGATTAATGGCCAAGGAGGAGCTATGAAAAGTATAAATACTCAAATTTTAATTTTGTTGGTTGGAAAGATCTAGGCATTAGGTAAAAAACAATAAAGATGTGTTAGAGCTGCAAATTCAGTAATGGCAGTCATACCAAGGGTTAGAAAAGTAGGTAGCAAAAAAAAAAAAGTGTTCTTAATTATTCTTCATTCTTTAATTTAGGTGTGGGGCTTTTTTATGTGTGAGTGCTTCCTTTAAACTGAGTTTGTAGCAAAAAGAATAGGATCCAGGAAAGAGGAGTGGTTTTGCTCACATTGTAACTTGTACAGATGTGTTAACAACTTCACTGTGCTCTGTATTGCTAGAACACTCGAGAGACTGCCCAGGCCATCAAGGGCATGCACATCCGAAAGGCCACCAAGTACTTGAAGGACGTCACCTTGAAGAAGCAATGCGTTCCCTTCCGGCGCTACAACGGGGGAGTTGGTAGATGCGCCCAGGTGAGGTCCAAGATGAAAATGTGGGAAGGATGCTGTGTCTGGTTAAGAGGAAAATATGATTTTGAGATGGTATGGAGAATAGTCTGTCATTGTTGATTATAACTTTGCATTAAAATATAGAATCATAGAATGTTTTGGGTTGGACGGGACCTCAAAGATCATCTAGTTCCAACCCCCTGCCATGGGCAGGGACACCTTCCACTAGACCAGGTTGCTCAAGAAGGAGAGAAGAGTTACTCTTAATTCCAGTGCAGCATTGCATCTACTTGCAGTGTCAAGTAATTGATCAAATTTAATTGTTTTGTTACGCAATGTTAATAGAAGGGGATGTAATGGCAAGTTAATGGTGCCTGAAGGGTAAATTGTATTGTACTGGGACAAAAATGGAATTACTGTTGTCTTCTTCCAGGCCAAGCAGTGGGGCTGGACGCAGGGACGCTGGCCCAGGAAGAGTGCGGAGTTCTTGCTGCACATGCTCAAAAATGCAGAGAGCAATGCTGAGCTCAAGGTAGGCTGTGTCAGCATTACTGAATGCAAAGTGTTCATGTCATGCTCCGTGTCAGCACTCCTGAACTGGGTGTCTCTGACATGGAAGGCCAAGTACCGCCTGCTTTGTCAATGAAACTGAATTGTATCAAGGTGTTGATATACTCTTTGTTTGAATTAGGCTGTGTGTGTTTTTCAAGTTAAAATGGGAGTAATAATTTTTCACAGGGAGATAGTTTGCATATGGTTATCAACTGTTTAAGTGGTGTTTAGGTCTCCTAAAAACTACAAAACAAAGCAAAATGTGAACTCTTGGTCAGTTTGTATCTTTGTAATATACTTGGTGCTTAATTTAGTAATTTTGATGGCAGTGGTGACTGTCTTAGGACACCTTTGGAGTAACCGTGAAATAATAATTATCTCTTTCTGAGCCATCGGCATAATTTTAAATTGATTGTGATGCCTAGAGGGGTGGTCTCTGTTTTTCTGACTTTGGAGCTTGCTCAGTTCTGTGACACTGCCAAGTTCAGCTGTTTTGTTTGCCAGCAGTGGTATGTGTCTGGGGGGGTGATTATTCACATTTTTGCTGTGGAGACTATTTATTTGAAGATAAAAAACAAGTTACAAGTTTTATTCCTCTCCCTGCTAGGGTCTTGATGTGGATTCTTTGGTCATTGAGCACATCCAGGTTAACAAGGCTCCCAAAATGCGCCGACGCACATACAGAGCACATGGTAGGATCAACCCCTACATGAGCTCCCCCTGCCACATCGAGATGATCCTCACTGAGAAGGAGCAGATCGTTCCCAAGCCAGAGGAGGAAGTTGCTCAAAAGAAAAAGGTAGAGCATCATACCCTTAAGTCCTCTTTAATGTCAGCAGCAGGAAAGCCGAGTGTTCATACTTGTCATTTTTCAGGCAGAAGGGTTGCTGTGATGACTCCTAGGACACCTTTGGAATATCTATGAAAAAAACTGCTAAGTTCTTTCTGAGCAACCTCAATATTTATTGTGAACACAACATTGATAACTTCAGAAAATGGTTTCAGGGGTTTATATTGTACAGGGAGTTTGTTCTTCCCTTCCTCGGTCCATGCGTGTGAAACTGGGATGTGCTGCAATAAAATTTAAGTTGCAAGCCTGTAAGCAATGTAGTACTTGTAGGGACACTTATGTATGTGCAAGTATGATCAGTGGATCATTTTGTAAACAGGTAAACAAATTTCTGACAGTTCTCAGTACCTTCAAAAGATAACTGTACATTTATTTGTAACATGTTTTGGGAAGGCGTTTTGTCATTTTGCCATTTTCTCATTTCTGTGTTTGTTTTTCAGATATCCCAGAAGAAGCTGAAGAAGCAAAAGCTAATGGCTCGGGATTAAATCTGCTCTGATAGATGTACATAATTAAAATGAGAAAGTTTAGATTTATTGTGTGCGTTTCTCTGCTTTGGCTTCAGTAGGATGTTGCTGTGGGACAGCCACAGGCAATGAGCACGGTAGTCGGGATGCTTGTTGCAACGCTGGGGATGCTGTTGACCTACCGCTATTATTCATATATAAAGCGAGATAATTGGGAACACACGCAGGCGTTCACTTTCCTTACCCCATTGTCCTAGCCCGTTCGGGCTGCCTGATGGTGGCTGCAGCCCGAACGCGGTGGCTGGCAGCCACCGCCGGGCGCTGACGCGGCTCCTGGGGGCGGGGCGTGGGCCACATGACGCGAACGCCGCCTTCTCCCATTGGCCGCGAGTGAGTCGGAAGCGTGGGGACCACTTCCGGTGTGGAGGAGGCTGCGGCGGCTGGTAACGGCGCTGGATCGGTGCCGACGGAGGTGAGTGTGAGGAGGCCTCCGACGGGACTGGGGCTGCTCCCCCAGGGTCTTTTCGTGGTCTGCCGCTCCTCTAGCCTGGATGGGGGCTGCCCTTCTATGGGGCCGGAGCGGCTCCGTTAACCGGGAGCGGACGGAGTGAACCCCGAAATATAATAGCCCATGCTAAGGTGTTGAGCTCTTGGGTTTCAACGCGTGTTTGAGTGGAACTTCACCGATTCGGAAAAATCTTTGTGCTCCCGCCTTTATTTCAGCGGGAGGGGGAAACGCCGCCGCGTTTTTCTTTTTTTTTTCTTTTTTTTTTTTTTTTACTAACCAAGGAACAGAGCATCACCAAATCATAGAAGAAACTTGTGAACGGTATTTCATTCTATTAGGACGGGTGTTATACTTCCAGTGGCTTGTTTTTACACCTGGCAGAGGTACGACTTATTTTTTGGTCTGAAATCTTCACACAAACTGGCTGCAGAGACACGTACAGTTAGCTCAGAAGGCCAGCCTGGGGTGTTCCCTCCAGCCGTGTTCTTTAGCTGGTGGATGAATCCACAAGATATTGCTGGAAATTTTGTATCTAGGAAGTTCTGGCGGAGAGTATCTGAATTATCTTTTTGAATGGTTTTAAAGGATTAACTCATTTGTGTTCTCTTGACTGAAGATTTCTCTCTGACTTCAGAAAGTAGATCCTGGAAAACTATATTTGAAGCAGCCAAAGCTACACTTGGAAGTAGTCAACTGAAAACTGATATTTTGTTCTTCCACGGGGCTAAAAATCTTTAGGATAACTCAAAAAAAAAAGTGAAACTGATCCCAGATGAAGTGTGCACATCTGCCTCTTCATTCTCCATCTTGGAAAGCTTTTGTTTTGCTTCTTAATGTAAGAATTCAGAGAGCAGCCTAAAAATGAGGAATGTGAAGGGCAAAGTTGCTGCTGTGCAGCAGAGCATATATATTGCTCATCAGCGATATATATAATATAATACAATATATATTGCTTATCAGCACTGAGAGGGACAGCTCTAATCCTACTTAACTGCTTCCTCTCCCAGTTGTACCTTTCTGCCCCTGTGCTTTGGTTTTCCCCTTTTTTTCATCGCAGACTTCAGGCTCCTGTTTTTGAAGAGTTCCTCCTGGTTTGGGGAGAGAGGGAAGGATTAATTTTCTAATAGTTTGGCCAATTGGATGGGATTGGTGTGGGATCAAGTGATTCCTCTTGCACAGGAGGAAGTAACCCATATTTTGCTTCTCTCAAATCCTGACTGGGATTCTCTTCCCCCCTCCCACTGACCTGCCCTTCAGTGGTAGCCAGCCATTGGGTAGATTGGAGTCCTGCTGTTTAATTTCACCTTAAATAAAAAGGGAATATGAAAAACAAACCTTTTGGACCTACTGTTATAGTAAAACTGGGCTAATATCTGCAGCTTGCTGCTTAAACTGTTTTTGTGTAGTTTAAGCAAAAACTTTTATTTTCTGAATTTGTTTTTCAAAGTTGCAGCTGTAGGACTGATGAATTAATAGCAAGCTCCTTTTTTGTTAAAATATCAAGAATGTTTCCTTTGTGTTGAGAACTTTATAAAATTGAAACACACAGCATTTTTGAAACATTAACAGCTAATCTATAATTTAAGAATCTTTTGTTTGAATATCAACTAAAATCTTTCTTCATTATTTAAAGCCTTTTTTTTAGCTCATGGCATACAGTCATCCTAAGTTGTTTTTGTTTTTTTTCCTCACCAGCTTTGTCACAGAACAAGAAGAAGCTATGGTGTGCATTCCTTGCATTGTCATTCCGGTCCTCCTCTGGGTCTACAAGAAATTCCTGGAACCGTATATCTATCCCATTATCACACCTTTCATTAAGCATGTGTGGCCCAAGAAAGCTGCGCAGGAAATGATAGCCACAAAACAAGGTCGAGGAGGCAGTGGTGGAAATCCACAGGCACCTTCAGCCACGAAAAGAGATCAGGAGGATGAATCTGGAATTTATAAAGTAAGATTAATGCATTTAGCTAACCAGGGAAACTGCGGATAAAGTACCCAGCAATAGTTAAGCAGGGGCACTGTAAAAGAGTAAATTGTTGCATGTTTTTACAGACATTTTTGTGGCTATTGTCTTATGAAAGGGAGTTGCTGGTACTGAGCCAGCTAGAAATAGTTGCTTCAAGACAGCTTCTGGTAGGTCTTGGAAGGACAGGAATTGCACCTGTTTTCTGAAACAGCTTAGTTAATTTCTTTTTTTTTTAATGCCTGGCTATCCTTTCAGAGAAGAAAAAAGTCAAATAATTGGTACATCACACCAGATACATGAAGCAGAATTAAAAAAAAAAACCACTCTTCAGCCACCTTTGCCTCTTGTAATGGGGGAAAATGTTTAATGCATCTAAATTGTGCATTTATTATTTATCTCTTCTATCAAAATGCAAAGATTTATATATCTTGTCTCTGTTCTCGTTCCCTTCCTGAAGTAATAATTATTTGTAAATCTAAAGAGACACCACCACTTTGGTTTTTGCTGCAGATTTCTTCGTAGATCATCACTGGCCCTGCTTCTAAAAGCCATTTTCATCACCAGCTGTTACTGTTCTGGGTGTGAAGTCCTTTTTTGACATCCCATTTATCATGCTGTCTTTTATTTGCAGTTTGAAAGCAACGGCGTTGCAATTGGAATTGCTGCAAAGAGGTCCACAGAAGTTTGTGACAAGAAAATGGATTAAAGGAATTCAATCCTAAGGATTTTATTCCCTTGTGTCCAGTATGAACTGGTGGTATTTCTCCTCTCACTTTGAGACTTTTTTTTCTTAGCATGTTTTAGCTGAATAAAACCCCTTATCGCTTACAGGAGAGAGTTTCTTTTGCCACAGAAATGGTGGCTAGCACACTTAATAATTTAAAATGTTTGAAAACTAAAGTTTTATCTTCCTCACTGGAACTACTTTTCATCTATCGTCTATTTGGTGTGATTGGAGTTTATGTTTAATAACTTATGAATAAATCAAGCTTTGAAAGGTAAATGTATCTTAGCATCTTAATTTCATTAACTGCTAGTGTAATCCTTCATGCTTTCACCTTAAAAGCTATGGCTGTTCTTGACCTTGCTTAAGAACTATGGATTGCATTGTGGTGACAGACGTGTCATGGTTAAATTATGAAGAGTTTAGATTTGTTATACCAAATCTGTGGATGAGCTAAAGGAGTTATGCTATATGTAAAATTTACTTAACTTACTAAAAGGAGAAAGTCTTGATATGCTACTTCCATTAATCATTTTCTGGAAATATTGTGCCTTTCTTTCCTGAAGAGGAGCAGCAGAGGCACGATGCAAGAGAATTGTTGCTTTATATTCTGTTGCAGTGGTTTAGAATGCTGCAGTTCTGTCTTCCAAAAAAAAGCCCCATCCTCCAACTAAAATCTCTTTAACATGCTTGAGGAATTTGAATTATAATAAACCAGGATTTTATTTAAAAATAAGTTGCTTCATACAATTGTTCTTAGGCTTCTGAGCTATAAATATATAAAGTGGTAACAAAGTTTTTTAAAACCTGGAGACAGGCCCCAGGCAGAAGATCATAAAACTACTGACTTCATAATAAAGACCAGCTTTGCCTCCTCCTGGGAAGATGCATTCTGCTACTGACCTGCATCCCAATTGTGAAGCGTTTTAGATGTCCCTGTGCTTAGTAAGGAATAAAAATTAATTCCTGCTTTGTCCTCTCTGCCAAAACAGAGTGCTCTTTAAAAGATTCAAAACCATTTCAGTTTTGGATTGTTAAGATTTATTTTCCCTAAAATCCTACCTAAGATATGCCTAAAAAGGCTATGCTATTTTCCCATTGTTTTTGACCTCTGTATCATTGGATATTTTTCCCACATTGTTGCAACAAATTGTACCCTTATCAATGAGAACTTCAGCTGGTAAAAGGTGGGTGTAATCTTTGCTGGGGTGGATTGGGTTTTCTAAACCAATCAACCCCCATCTCACCCTAAACAATTTCCTCTGCTACCACTACTGTCACAGTTCATGCTCTAAATCTGAAAGCTGGGAACTTTCTAAGGGTCTGGAATCACCTTGCAATGAGAAAGGAGTAAACTGCCTGAGAAAGTCACTCCCATGTATTTCAAATGGCTGTAGAAATGGAGATTGATGGCAAGTGTGCAGCTGAACAGAAGTATGTGTTCTGACATTGTGAGGATATCTGAAAAGATTGTCCCTTTGCTCTGCTTCCTGTCCCAGGGCAGGTAACCTCAGCCACTGTTTTAAAATGTTGGGCATCTCATAAACAGGCCAAAATTTTAGAGTATATCCACCCCTAACAGGTGTGAGCACAACAAAAAGTAGAGCAAGAGCTGTACCAGGGCTCCTTCAATTTGTAAATGTATGCAGTCAATTTATAAAGTGTACATAATTAATTATTTTGAGTTATTTAGGATATTATTATACAAGAAAGTACAACAGACTAACATGGAAAATAAAGTGTATAGTAAATTAGACTGTAGGCTGAACTAGGCTTCTAGTGATGTGCCAGCACTGTATTTAAACACCAGGCCTGTGGGGGTCCATGCGAGAAACGGAGAACAGCACACCAATATGATGCTCTGTAAGCTCACTTTATTCAGCAATTGTTCCCTTTATATAGTCTTTTCATATCCGTGCATGCGATCACGCAAAATACAATTGGTTAACATACATTTTCAAGCGCATCAAAACAAGTTATAATTGGTTACATTAAAATTGCATACTCCAAACTATTACCTTATCTCGCATCCTGCTTCTATGTTTTGTTTATACTTTCTCTTCCTTTCTAACTCCACATCTGCAGTCTTCAGGTCAGACCGACCCAGCTTGTCCTCTCTGTGCCCTATACACATATCACAGCTCAATCCAGTTCCCCACACAGGCCTACTGAAAAGACTGCAAAAAGCAAACCAGGCAGATAATGTGAGTAAAATTATACCATTTTGTGCTTTCTGGAATGGTGTTTCAGTACTTTTATTAGCTGCAGTTAAACTCTACTGTGAGTATTCTGCATCATGCAACTTTCCTGAATGAGAGACTTCACTGGAAGTTCTGGCAGATTGGTGTTACAACTCTTCTGTTCCTGTTCTTTTCCAAAAATAGGTCAATAATCCTATTGTGTTGTGAATAGTAAAACAATCAGGTGAAAGCAAAGGAACTGCCTGAGCCTGATCATCTGCTGGGATGCAAAGAACTGTACAAAGCCTTGTTAAGAAAAATAAGTAGACAGAAATTAAGGAAATAATTACATGAGAGAATAATATATATCAAGTAAATTGAATTTAACTGAGAAAATTCCCATATTTTTGTTACTCACTAAAACCAAGATTTACAATAGGGCTTAGGCACATAATGATGTAGCAGCTTCATTTACACCAAAGACTTAGAAAATTGCAGAATAGGCATCTTTAGGGCCCAAAGTACTTCTGCAAATCTAGTCCTAAAATCTTCAGCATTAAAGCTGTCTGGTTTTATTTAAATACTATTGAGGAAGGATTAAAAAATCAGTACTTGAAAATAGTTGAAAAATAATTCAAATCAACTAATTTTGAATTTTTTTTTTTATGGGCAGGTCTAAATGTGTCATGGTACCTTCCATGTGTTGGTTTGCAAAGGTAGCTGGATGCCAAGGACTTAATTTAAATACATGTTTAAAAAATTGCAAGTATATGCAAAAAAAAATCTTAAAAGTTGAGAAAGTTTTATGTTGCTGATTATTTTCATGGGCCTGATTCTGCAAGCAAAGAATTAAAGATGATCAGACACTAAGGATGTCTAAACTGATAATGAATTCTGTGCAAAATTATCTTTATTCAGATGTGTTCATAGAACACAGTTAAATTCACCCTACAAAGCTGATCTAATGACAGTAATACAACATGTTGTTATTACTGAAATATAGCAATCACACCCCAGCCTTCTGGGAGCTGTTCGGCATGCTGTTAAGGTTCAGTCCTTGGAGTCCTTCCTTCTTGATCTCTGTACAATGCAGAATTTTATTGCTGAAAGAACAGTTGTTTCAGAGGCTGCAGGTAAAGGAAATGAAGAAAAATGTAATTTACACTTAGATTAACTAAATCTGCATTCAATGAGAAGTAATTCTGTTTCATTAAACTACCTAAGACATGAAAGTAGGGATTATCTTCCTTGTGCAGTTTTCTAATTCTTCCAGCCACTCCCAAGAGAAAGTCAGCTAGTTTCATTGGGGGCCCAACTTAAATGCCTCTATGCTTCCAGGTGGGGTTGTTGGAAATTATATAACCATCCTAATTAATTTTTCTAATTAACTGTTTAATTAACTTTTAAATTCATTGTTTTAATCATAATCAGTGTATTAGTCTTAAGCAGTGTAATTTTCCACTTTAGCCAGCACATAGCTAAGCTTTTTTCAGAGTGCTATTGTTAGAGTGTGGTTATTAGATTACTGAAACTTTAAGTTTTACTAAACTAACCCTGATAAACTTCAGTGAAAAAAGCCTGGGGGAGCTAAAGTCTGAACACCTGGAATCCAGAATATATAGGCCTCCAAGGATATGTTGAAGTAACCAGAAAATAAAGAAGAGACTAACAAAGACAATTCAGTATGTGCTGGAGACTCCCTGTCTGGGAAAAAGATAATAAAAAGAGTGAAAAATGTGGACTAATTAGCATGAGAAGAGAGAAATCAATAACCAATAGAAGACAGAATACTAATTAATGAAAATAATTATGTAATTTTGTAGTGGGCTTGTTCGCTTCTTTTACTTTTTGTGAGATAAAAGTTAGGAGAAGGGCGAAAGCAGGCGCAACACTTTAAAGAAGTTTATTACTAACAAAATTAAAAGTAAAAAGAAATAATAAGAAACTAAAGCAAACCCCCCTTTCTCTCCAACACCTCCCTCTTTTTCCCAACTTGCACAAAGGATAACAAACATGTGATTCAGGTCAGTATTGCAGTTCTTAAAAGTCTCTTCCATATT
>VWZW01003565.1:6008-19711 GCA_013397115.1 Edolisoma coerulescens | reverse complement strand
CTCTGAGAGAGACCAGAAACCAGAAGCTCCAATTTCCCGCGGCCGTGCTGACTTTTATTTGCAAAATTGTGAGAAGTGATTGATCTAAAACTCTATGAACTCAGTTTTCAACCCACCACAAATTTGGAATCACTGAACATTAATTTCTTTGCTAAAAATGTATAGATAAGTGAAAAGTTTTGAAAGTCGTGTGCATGTAGGTGGAACCATCCCTATGCACCTTGGCCAGAATAAAGTAATGCCTACTCCCTCATACTAAAAAGTGTTAGAGTTTAATTTATCCCAATGTTTTTGGCGACAATTTTTGGTGACCCAGATGGGACAACTGCTTCTGACGTGCCACGGATTCATGGGATCGAGAGGGGCTTCAGCACGCACCAAAGGTTTTTCAGGGAGATCCTCTGATCCCCTGATCTAGTGAGTTCAGGGCAAAGCCCCGTGGATTTTATTACGGCATTACTGAGGGCATAAAAGGTATACCTAACCATAAGCTGCGGCTGAAAATTGCTGCAGAAATTGAGCTCTATAATATAATTGGGCTATAAAAGTGGTGATACAACTGTAAAAAAGGAGTGTGATATTTGGGTTATAAAAAGGAATCACTAGTGATGATATAATTGGCTATTTTCTATTAAATATAATTGTAAAACTATATAAGTGAGTGTCAAAGGGTGTGGGTTTGAGTCCTACTGCTTAGTTGGAAAACTATGTAAGTGAGAATCAGAAGGTACACATGTGGGTTCAAGACTTACTTGCCTACGCATTAGTCAGACACAGTGCTGCGTGCACAGAAGCCGCCTTGTAGAGGGGTTTGCCAGATGGTCTGCACCTATTAAACCCTATGATAAGCATTAATGCCTGAAATGTAAATTATTTTGTGCATGTGTGTTATAGTATTATTGAGCCTCCCTGACTTGGGGATGCCCGTAGTGTATATATATATATGTATATATATATATATATAAAAAAGAAAAATTCATTTGCTGTAAGAGTGTTAAATGCACGTGTTTGTTTATTGTGTAAGTTTTAAAGTGTTTGATGTGCATTAAATGTTTGTTTATTGTGAATGTTAGACCATAAATTGTCAAAGCATCTCCTAAGCTAGGCTTGTGTGTTTAGAGTGCTCTCTAGTGTTGGCACAGCAAGTTACTGTTTTAGTGTTAATTATTGAGTGTGTTTAATCTTCAGTGATCTTTTAGTAACTGCAAGGTCTGGATTTGCATTAATTGTGGATCTGACACTAAACTGGTTGTCAGCGAATTAGAGATTTGGTATCATAATGGGATTAGGCTTGTCTTCACAAACCCCGGAAGGGGGAATACCAAGATGTTCATCTTTAGGTTGTATTTTACAGCACTGGAAGAAGTTTAAAGGCGACCCTTTAACTCAGAAACAGTTAATAGAATACTGTAATCATTGGTGGCCAGAGTATCCATTAGATAATCAAGAGAAGTGGCCTGTTAACAGTAGTGTGGATTATTATGCGGTTTTACAGTTAATATTATTTTGCCAGAGAAAAGAGGTGGAATAAAGTGCCTTATGTAGATCTGTTCTTTGAACTGAGAAACAGTCAAGATTTGAGAAAGATGTGTGGTTTTATAGCAAGGGAACTGAAGGATTCTATGGTGTTAGTTTTGGAGAAGTACAATAGGCGGAAATCTCCTGAACATGTGTGGATGCCAAAAGCTGAGTTGCAGAGGGATTCTCCAGCTTTCTGCCTCTGTCTGTGAGAAAGTCTTTACTTTCTCACAGACACTGGCTGAGAGGCAGTTGGGAGTTTCTGTAAACTATCTTCCAGGTGCAAGTTGTTGTTATACTAATCAGGGAAATGTTTCCTGTGGTAACTAACCAATCAATGTAAAGAGCTGGATGGTCAAGGGGCCAATGGCCTTGTGCCACTCCAGAGAACTAACATATAAAACCCGTTTATATAATTAAATAAAGATTCCTCTTTCGTCTGAAACTGGAATCAGTGTCGTTCCTCGCCGATCTCTGTCTCGGACAGCAACAAACATGGTTGTTTGTCATGTAATACTGGGAAGTGATGTTTGAAGCATGGTTGTGCAGAGGAAGAAATTGAACTGTTGGTAGGCCCTGGAAGGAGGGAGAGAGGAGCTGAGGCTGCAGCTGAGGAGTTTCCTCCAGCTGCAGGTGAAGGAAGCACAAGTGGTCAAGCTGACAGAGGAGTGGAAGAAAGGATTTCGTGTTTGGAAAACGATGAAGGGTTTAGTCCAGTGGCAGGGAGAACACACAAAGGAGGAAAGAGAAGGAATGAGGAAAAGGGGGTGATCCAAGCCCCTCTCCAGCAGGCAATGGGGACAGAAGGACTGATTACAGTTAAAGTACCTTTCTCAGCGACAGATTTAAGATCTTGGAAAGAATTGGCAGGAACATATAGGGAAGATCCTGAGAAGGTGGCTAAAATCTTTGAAACCATCGTCAGGACTCAGGATCTGGATGAGAACGACATACAGGTAATTAAAGATACACTGCTAACTCTGGGTGAAAGAATTATAGTAATAGCAAAAGCGAGGGAAGAGGTTGAGAGTGCATGCTCAGAATGTTCAGCAGGGAATGGTGGATCGGCATTTCCCTCTTGCAGATCCCTGGTGGAATCCTAAAAACCTGGGTCAAAGAGAATTATTGATTCAATATCAAAGATTAGTTATATTTGGGATGAAACATGCTATTCCAAAAGTTATAAAAATGTCAAAGTTATATCAAGTGGTCCAATGAAAAGATTAATCCCCTTTCTGATTTTCACCAGTGACTCATGGATGTGGCCAGAAAGTACACTAACTTGGACCCTGAAAAGGAGGGAGATGCGTTAGAGTTAGCAGCATTATTCATGGGACAATTGGCTCCAGATATTAGAAAGAAACTTCCGAGGTTGGAGGGGGAAGATTCTAGGATCATAAACAAATTATTGGAAACTGCCTGGAAAGTATATAATAACCAAGAGAATGTCAAGGAAAGCAGGGATAGGAAATTCATAGCAGCTTTAATGAGCCCGAAGGCCAAGGGGGGAGGATACAGAATAAGGGATCAAGGGAACCCAGAGAGGGGTAGCTTTCATAGTTGGCCTCTAGGTAGAAATCAGTGTGCAAGATGTAAAAAAGAAGGTCATTGGAAGCGTGATTGCCCACGAAGAAATGGGCACACCCCTGATCAGGCTGCAAAGCTTTTAACATAAGATGAAGCATGAAGGGAACAAGGGGAGTAATCCCCAGCTGAATCCCTGGTTACCCTGATGCTGGGGAATGAACAGGTGGATTTTCTGGTGGATACAGGGGCAACTTACTCTGTTCTAAATACGTGTAAAGGAGCTTTTAGCCAAGATACTGTAAATGCCATTGGTGCCACTGGGGAGAGTGAAAATCTGCTGGTTTTCCAACCTTTAAAATTCAAGATAGGTAGACAGTGGTTAACACGTCAATTTCTATATATGCCTGAATGCCCAATGCCTTTGTTAGGGAGAGATATTTTAAGTAGATTAAATGCACAAATAATATTTGAAAATGGACAAATACAAGTATGCATTTCAGAAAGTAAAGCCCTGGAGGCCCAGGTTTTTATGTTCTTACAGCAACCAAACGCAACAGAGGGAATCCCAGAGGAGGTGGAAAATGCTGTCACTCCATTGGTGTGGGCTGCTGGAGTTCTAGGGAAATCAAAAGCAGCAGAACCAGTAAGAATACAGTTGAAACCTAAAGCCAGACTGGCAAGGCAGAAACAATATCCTTTGAAATTAGAAGCTAGAAAAGGGTTAGAAGAATTAATTGCTACATTTGTGCAACATGGATTACTAAGGGAATGTGAGTCAGAATATAATACTCTTATCCTACCAGTAAAGAAGCCACATACTAATGAATACAGGCCAGCGCAAGATCTCAGTGCTATTAATAAAATAGTGCAAGACACACACCCCGTGGTAGCAAATCCTTATACACTTTTAAATACAATTAAGGAATCTGACACTTTTAACTACAATTAAGGAATCTGATGAATGGTTCACTTCCGGATCTTAAGGATGCTTTCTTCTGCATACCCCTTGAAACTGAAAGTCAACCCTTGTTTGCCTTTGAATGGGACATAAAACCCAATTAACATGGACTGTTCTCCCTCGAGGGTTCAAAAATAGCCCCACTTTGTTTGGGAACCAATTGGCAAAAGAATTGGAGATGGGGAAAAAGGAGAACAAAGAAATCACTTTGCTGCAGTATGTAGATGATATTTTAATTGCTACAGGAACTCAAGCTGGATGCATTGAATTGACTATAAGTTTACTAAACTTTTTGGAACAAGCTGGTTACAGGGTATCCAAGAAGAAGGACCAAATTGCAAAAGAGCATGCTACATATCTGGGATTCACCATTTCCTGAGGATAATGAACCAAAAAGAAGGAGGCGATTTGCCAAACTCCAGAGCCAAGGTCTGTATCTGAGTTAAGAACATTTCTAGGAATGGCTGGTTGGTGTCAGCTATGGATTCCTAATTATGGACTGTTAGTAAGACCTTTATATGAGTCCCTGAGAAACCCTAAGGAGGTATTACAGTGGACTCAGGATGTCATATGGCTTTCAGAGACTTAAAGAGAGCTCTAATGTCAGCCCCTGCGTTGGGATTACCCGACTTGACCAAACCTTTTGAGCTGTTTGTGCATGAATGCTTATACCTTGCATTAGGTGTGTTAGATCAGAGGTTGGGGATGTGGAAAAGAGCTGTGGGATATTTTTCCAAACAACTGGACAATGTAAGTAAGGGATGGCCCACCTGCCTTAGAGCTGTAGCAGCAACTGTCCTTTAATACAAGAAGCCTGGACATTGACCATGGGCCAGAAAATAACTGTTTATGTTCCACACATGGTTATCTCTGTTTTAGAACAAAAGGGGGTCACTGGTTATCCTCAAGTCAAATGATTAAATATCAAGTTGTCTGTTGGAACAGGATGATGTGGAACTGAAAATGACTACTGTCTTGAATCCAGCTATGTTCCTTGAATCTGTACCAGAATGCCAAGAAGCCTTATAACATGACTGTCTTCTAACTATTGAGCAGGTTTACTCCAGCAGAGAAGGTTTAAGGGATACTCCAGTAGAAAATTCAGACTGGGAACTGTTCCAGATGGGAGAAGTTTTGTGTGTGAAGGAAAGCAGAAATCTGGATATGCAGTAGTGACCCAAACCGAGGTAATTGAAGCCTACCTGTTACCTGTTACCACCTCTGCACAAAAAGTTGAGTTCATCACTCTGTGGCGGGCCCTAGAATTGTCTGAAGGTAAGAAGGTCAACATATGGACTGATTCTAAATATGCATTTGGAGTAGTACATGCCCATGGAAAAGAAAGAGGGCTCCTTTCCAGCACAAGAATCTCCTGTCAAATATGGAGACGTTATTAGACAATTACCAGAAAGTGTTCAATTACCAACCAAAGTGGCTCTCATGCATTGTGAAGCTCATCAGTTTGGAAATATGCCAACTAATGTAGGAAATTGATTAGCAGATAAAACTGCTAAAGAGATGGCAGAGAAAAGCATCCTAATAGTTGCTCCCACAAAATGTGCAAACCTTTCAAATGTAACCCCAGAATAGCAAGCCCAAGATGAAAAGCTAGCTGAAGTTTTTGGTGACAGGGTCTTACCAGAGCAGAGTAGAGCGGAAGAATCACCTCCCTTGACCTCCTGGCCACCTTGCTTTTGATGCAGCCCAGGACACGATTTGCTTTCTGGGCTGTGAGTGGACATTGCCAGTTCATGTTGAGCTTCTCCTCAACCAACACCCGAGTCCTCCTCAGGGCTGCTCTCAATGACTTTTTTTCTCCCAGTCTGTACTCATGTCTGGAATTGCCCTGACCCAGGTGCAGCACCACAGGCTATGACAGCGGGCCCATGTCTCCGAGCTCCCCAAGGTTATCGAGGAAAGCCTCTTGCCCTCGGAAGGGCTCATCTGGAGGATGACGACCTCCCCGAGGAAAGCCAATGCCCGGAGAGACACGGAGCGGCGGCAACTGGACCTGCCCACCCCGGACCACACTTCCCGCCATGCCTCGTGGTGGTGCTGCTTCACCCTCCGTGCCTCATCTGCGCATGTGCAGCGGGCCGCGCTGGAGACGTGTAGACGGGCGGTGGGTGCGCGTGCCTGCGCGCGCCTGCGCTGTGCGGGGGTTGTGGGCAGCGACCGTTGAGGGGAGTGGGCTCTGTGGCGGGGACGTGGTTCACCGCAGCCGTGGGAGCTGTCTTGGCGGCGGGCCGGGCCCGCTGGGGTACCAGGGCCGTGGTACTGGCCGCCTCAGCGTTGTGATGCGGCAGGACGAGCAGACGGGTGCCGCAGACGGGGTAAGCGGGGCATTGGCAGTACCTCCGGCCCCGCCCCGGCGCAGGGGCTGGCTGGGCGGCCGAGGGGCGTGGGCGGGTGGACCCCCGGGATTCTGCTCCGTCCCTGACCTTCAGTGCCGGCTCCGAAAGGAGCGGGAGTTCAGGGAGTTGCCACACGCCCTGAAATATCCCGATTGTCCTGGTGGCCACCGTTACCTCGTGGCTCGGCACCATATCACGACAGAGGTCTGCACTTGTGCTGTAGCACCGTCACTGCAGAGAGCTCCCGGTGCCGCCGGCTCTGCTGGGTGGCCGCTCCCGGGGTGATACTGATATCGGCCAGAAAATAAACTTTCTAACACAATTTGAAGCATTAGAAAGCAGGCATTCTTTATCAGCGCTGGACACATAGAGGGGTATCTCCTTTAATCTGATGTGTGTAGTGAAACTTTACAACGGGGTATTTATTCCATCGTAATCATACATATTCATTACAATATGCCTTCTAGCTAATACATAAACATCACTTTTCCCAGAACTAATTTGCATGTATCCGCCTCCTACTGGAAGTCCTTTTATGGTCCTAGAGGGTCGTCTGAAGGGGTCTCTGGTGGCCGTAATCACTGAACGCCTCGATATTATAGACGACCTGTCCTTGAACTTTTTCTTTGGGCATGCGCTGTTGTTTCTTGTTACATAACTTGCCAAAAAAACCACTGTAGTCCTCATTATCTGTTTCTCCACTGATTCCAGCAACGTTTATCATCCTATGTGCATACCTTTACATTCTTTTATCTTTTTTGCTAGTTAGTCTTTAAGCTCTATCCAGCAACTCCAGGGGAACTGAAAATTTCTATTTTAAGGGGCACTGGCACATGCTGTGTCCCCACCTGGGTGCTCCCTGCCAGGGACTCCAGGAATCTTTCAGGGTTTGGAGGTTGTGCTTGCTGTCCCTTTGTACATGCTCAAATACAGAATGAGAGAGGTTCATACCTGTATTTCTCATTTTGTTCTCTTAATAACATTTATTATTAATGAAAAGACTGTAAAATGACATAGTTTTCCATTCTGCTTTTGTGAACCAGAGCGTTTTCTAGTGCTCAGTGGTTACTTCTGCAGTATAACAGGTCTATTCAGGTTCACTTTGCTTCCTGCTCACGCTTGCTAGTTTGTTTTCATACTTCTGAAAGATAATATTTATCAAAAGTGGCAAATACTTTAGTTTAAATGAGAATTTGTATCTTAATTATCAGGCTTTGTATTATCTTGTATGCTTTCATGCCAAGCACTGTTGTTTGTTTATTCTTTTTATTCTTTTGTACTGTCAATTCCCAAGTAAAAAATGTTGAAGTTGCTCCATTTGGGGTGACTGAAAAATTGTCATTGCTCCTTAAATTGCCATGAGCTTGGAAACTCCCCCTTTTGTTCTCTCCCTGGACTGTTTTCTCTTTTTACATTGCTGCTGCATCAGGAAAAGCCCATGGACAGCCCGGGGAATAATGGACCCTGCTCAGCACTCTTACCTGGCTGAAGGAACCATCAGCTCCTTCTCTTCCGGTCCTGTGCTGATGCTTTACTAGCACAGCTTCTAATGCTTAATATTTTGTGCTAAATTCAGTAGAAAAGTATTTATAGCAAATTATTACTAAACTTAGGTGGCTCTGGTATTTCCAGTGATTTTACCAGATTAATAGGAGAATATCATGATGTTTTTAACATGCTGATGACTGACAGAAGGAATTCAAAGGAAGAAATTCTGTTTCCTGGCTGATGAACTGTTGTCCAAGTATGGTTAAAGATGATAACGATATTTCTTCAAAGTATATTCTCTAGAGTGGAAAGCCTATTGCACACTTTGGCAAGTATAATTTCATTTGCAGTAGATCCTGAAGATAGGCAATATAAATCATGATATGTAGTATAATATAAAATTAGGTATATGTGGAAAACAGATTTTGCCTTCTGTGCAACATGCCTTTTTAATGCTGTAGATAGATTTCTAGCTGTGGGAAACATTTAAAGCAGAGGCAAGTAGCTCTGTTGTAAAAAATATGCATACTGACCAATTGTGGAAGAGTACAGATGCCAAAATAATTGTATAATCTTTGAAATAGAGCAAAATATACCAATATAAAAAGAAATGCAGACCTTCTAATGAACATCCAAGCATTTGTTGGAGGCTTAAAAGGTAGTTGAATTTTTTCTTTTTGAAACATCACACTGGCCATTGGACAGCTTTTATTTATGTCTGAGAGTGAAATAGGGAGAAAAGCTTTATGTGTAATAGTAATCTTAACACCCCTTGCATAAAGAGTTAACTATACCAAGGTAGTAGCTACTTAGATTATTAAATCGTGCTAGTTGAGCATGACTTGTGTCATATCCAACTCAGCTGCCTATTTTAATTGTGGTAGAAACTGAATCAATTACTATGAATTGTTTTTTAGGTGAGGGACAAATTAATAATCATAAAACATTTTCATATCGAACAGAATTTCCAACACTATATAATCCATCATACATTATCAGGTAGGTGGTGTAAAACTGTGTTTTTGAGAACCATTTCTGTATTTGTAATAAAAGTCTCTTTTTGGCTACTGGGAGAAAATACGGTCAAACCAGTAATATTTGTACTGATATGCAGTATAGTCTTAAGCTGTAAAGTCAGGTATGGGTTGTGCATATTCTTGATAAGTCTTTTTTTTTAAGCTCCACAATCTCCTGAGATTCTTGTTTAAAATTCAATTTATTCTTCTAATTTTACAGTTTCAGTACAGCTGTTCTGGAAGCAGCAGGAATCTCACTGGTGAGGGCAAACAAAACTTTAAAAAAAAAATCTGCCCATTGCAAAGAGCAGAATTAGTATTTGAATGTTCACGTCTTGAAGCTTTTGGAAAATATCTTATATACTTAAATAGTTATTTAACAGGTAGAGAAAAGTTAAGTCTTCTAATGGTGTTTTGCTAATTGGATTAAAGAAATTATTTCTGCATNATTAACATCTGCTGTCTGAACTAACATTTGCTGTCTCCCAATAGTTAACTTGTGCTTACATAAGTTAGCTATTGACTGCCCCTTTCTCACATGTATTCCAGAAAACACTCACTTTGTTTGAGTTCTGACTTAAACTTGGGATGTAAGAATGTAAGAGTAAAGACAGAGGTAATTTTTTTTTTTAAATTTCTCCCACACCACCTCTTCTTCCCCACTATGATAGGATGTATTTCTAAAACTGATGCTACCATTCTACTCTCAAATTGGTAGGCTTGATACAGTAATTATTTCATAAAATGTTATTTAGGAATTACGTAGGAGGTCAGAAAAAATTATCTATGTAGTTTTTGCAGCTTTAAATTTTGTTAATTCTTTATAAATTTTAGAGACTTGGACATTAGGGAGATTTGGCCACAAGTATTGTGTTTCAGTGTGGAAGCATAACTAGCAACATTAGACGTGAACAAAATTAAGGAGTCCCTAACAGATCTTGTGGAATTTTATATTAACGAACTAGAGATATGTTTTGTCGCATGTGTGTAAATTAGACAAAGAAGTACTCAAATGCTATAAATGCATATTTACCTGTAAAAGTTAAATGGAAGCTCTCTCAACTTTTTAACAGAAAGATGTTTGTAGGATTTGCATCCCATCAGCAAAAGCTTCTTCAAGAGGTTTAATATATACCTGCTGTCTTGCCTCTGATGAAACATTGTGACTGAGGGGAGAGAGGACAAATAAGCTTGATATAAATTAGTCGTGTCACTCTATGGGTTTCTGTTGGAGGTTAGGATTTTTCCTTATTTTTTCCTTTCTCTCAGGGAATTTTGTCCTGTTTGTTGCCTAAGAGATGATAACGATCAGTACTTAAGAGACAAAAGAAGTGGCCAAGGTGGGGGGAAGGGTGCAGCTGGCTGCTCTCTTAGCTGGGGAGTTTTCTGTTGGGAAGGGCAGAGAGATTTTGGCTGGGGGGTCAGGGGGCTGGGCTCAGCTCCGAGCTCTCTCTCGCTCTCAGAGGGGAACGGTCGAGTTGCTGCTACTGCAGGGAGAATTCACTGCCACCGTGGAGTCCACCCCCTTTACTGCTTCTTCCGTACCGTGGGTGAGCCTCTGCTCGTAAGAGCAGCTGGTGAACTGGGACCTTATTAACACCCGATTGCACTGGAAAGGACCCTCACCATCTACTCGGGTGCCTCAGGGGAAAAACCTGGGACCCCGAACTCCTCCCCCTTCCCGGAGGGTGCGTCTCCTGGCTTGTGTGCGGCAGCTGCTTGCAGAAACCTGGTTGCCACTGCCNTAACTTGACACCCTGTGTCTGCCCGACACCCCGTGGCTCCTGCTAGGGGCTGTGGAGTTTCTGCTACATTTTGTTTGCCACCCTGGGGGTGTGCTTGCCTCTGCCGTTCCAGCTTGCTGCTCTGAGTTTCCTGCTACAGTCCATTTCACCATCTGGAGGGGCACCGGGACCGGCTGCCCCTGTGAGTTTGTAAAGGAAACCCCTTTTCCATCCCTTCCGCCGGCTTGCCTGCCTTTACCGCGTCGAGAGAGATGGCCAAACTCGTGCCACAGCGCCCCCTGCAGCCACAAGGGAATCATCGCACCTGCCCTGCCCAGCCGGGAGCCAACAGCGCCCCTGCAGGCTGTGACTGTAACTGCACCAAAGGGGAAAGGGCTTGACAGCTGAGAGAAGGCTGTTACTGGGTTTCTGGTTTTGTTTGTTGCTGCTGCCATTGTTGTTGTTTGTTTGCCTTGTTATACATTATATATATGTAAGTAAAGAACTGTTATTCCTTTTCCCATATCTTTGCCTGAAAGCCCCATAATTTCAAAGTTATAATAATTCGGAGGGAAGTGAGTAATATTTTCCATTCCAAGGGAGGTTCCTGCCTTTCTTGGCAGGCACCTGTCCTTCAAGCCAGGACAGTTTTTTACCCTGCTTTGTGGGTAGGTGCTAATGGAAGGGTCGATACATGGTGGATGGAAATATGATTTTGAGGTTTAGGTCTTCAAAACAAGATTATCACTTGCCACAAGCATATATTTGCTTATTGATGTCCAGTGCCATAATTTAAAGTAGTTAGTGATTATATATGAAAGAAAATGTGTTTTTTGTTCCTGAGATGGCACTGAGAAAATACATCAGCCATACATCTCTATCTTAGTTATAAAATTTAGGTTTTATTTTTCTGTCACCTCTTTTTCAGAACACTTCATTAAAAATCAGCAAACTGAGGGATTACCATAGGGTGAGCTGGCAAAGACAAAGGTGATTTATAGTGTCTCTTGTTGAGCAGTTTGGTCAACAACCACAACATCTTGGCTCACTCACATCTGATTTCTTCTGCTTGAAATATGCTACCTAACCAAGAAGGTCTTGAAAAATCTCATCTGCAGTTGTGAGCAGCACTGCTGTCCTGTAGGTGGGATGCAAAGTAAGCAGATTGTGCTCTTCAGAATTAAGCTTTTATTGATGACTGACTCCCACAAAAAATGTGTATGTAAAAGGAACTGGAGCAGAAAACAGTCTAGTTTTTTCAGCTGTTAGCCTTCCCTCTGAGGAGCCTTCTTTTCCTGCAGTAAAAATATCAAGATTAATCACTTCTGCTATGTGGAAGACTCTTTAGGCTTAAGTGGAAGCCAGAAGGACCGTACTAATCTCACTGCAGTGCTGCTTTGTTCAGGCTCTTGCTACAGAAGAGGAAGGCACTAGAGCAAGTTACTGGCCAGGAGGACCAAAACTGTTTGTTCATCCAGCAGAGTAAACAGTGGAGAAGTCAGATAAATTATGTCAAGAGCTACATAAAAGACCTCAAACCAGGGTTTTCTTTATTTTTCTTGTACTTAAGCATTGTGGGGACTACTTGATAATTGTGTTGCATTTCTTACTGCTGTCCAAAAGTACATCTGTCCTGAGGTATTGGCCTTTAAGGAAACTTACTTTGGTACCTGATGAATGGTTAGTGTGCTGTGATGCTGCAAAGATATATTGTTAAAGGTTGTAGATACAGCAGAGACTTTCACAACCCCAGACAGTAGCCATCAAACTTGGTAGAGTCTGAAAAATAGTGGGTAGAGGAGAAAGAGAATTTGACCAATATCTAGAAAGCTATGAAAGGTGGTATTTGCTCCCAAGTTGCAAAGATAGACCCCTTTATGGTCAACCAGGTTCTCTGAAAGAGCTCATGTTATATTTTTCACAAAATCAGCTTGCCTGTCTCCTGTTTTGCACAAAATAATTTTGCATGTGTCTGAATGGTTTCAGTGCAGAAAAGTAAGAGGTGTGGGTAAAGGGAATTTGAGAAAGGAAGGGTTGCCAAATATGAAGTAGAAAAGGGAAGGAAAATTGTGAATCAATGAAAAATAAAATGAGCAGAAACAGTCTTTCCTGCTGTTGTGAAAAGGGGAGATTTCCTCAAACCCCCAGCATTTGATTTGCCTGTCAGCACCTCAGAAAAGCCAAGACCCTTATGCCTGACCAGTCTGTCAACATCCTGTTAAGGGGACCCTTCACTGAGCAGTCCTGCTGGATCAGAGGGCGGTTGGACTGACTTGTTCAGGGTCACACGCCAACACAGAGACCCCCTCTCGGGTCTCCACAACTTTATCTGAGTATATTACCCGCTGCCGGTGGCTGCCAGCACTGGTGAAGGACTCATACTAACAGTTTATAGAATAATACTTTATTAATAAAATTGTGGCAGATTAAGGTTTAAAGATTGCCAGTGACAGTATCTGACTGCAAAAATGTATTCAAAGCAATATACAGATAAGCTCTAATGCCTAACAAAAGCTGACTCGAGATAATAATTCAGTGTGCATAGAGTACAGTTCTCCCTATGGGGGAGAAGACAGGTTCATCCCATTGACTGATCCCAGAAGTTATGATGGAGTCTTTCCTGACTTCTCCCCATTCTTAACTTACTTTTATACTATTTCTTTGTGTTTAGGTGGAGCTTGAGTGACTCTAGTCATATATTGTGCTCAGTTGAGGGGTGGTCATACCTTGGAGGTGGGTAACTTTGGGATGGAGGTGTGCATCAGTATTGCATCTGAGGAGAGTGATTTCGCCATGGTTGCTGGTTCAACAGCAGGACATCCTCTTTTATCTCTGTTGGCTGACAGCTGCTGTGTGGCTTATCAGCAAAAAGTATGTAGTTGGTTGAAAATGGCTGGATGCCAGGCACACACCAAAGCCGCTCTCTCACTCCCATCCACAGCTGGACGGGGAGAGAAAATATAACAAAGGGTTCATGAGTTGGGAAAAGGACCGGGAAAGATCATTCATCAAATACCATCATGGGCAAAACAGGCTGTAATTTAGAGATATGAATTGAATTTATTCCTAACAAAATCAGAGCAGGATAATGAGAAGCAAAATAAACCCTTAAAAACAC
>VWZW01003563.1:1759908-1836148 GCA_013397115.1 Edolisoma coerulescens | reverse complement strand
GGGGGAGAGAGAGAGAGAGAGCAAATAAACAACTTCACAGCTCTTCCTGATTTTTCAAGTAGGAAGGGGAATATCTGTAGGATAGGCGAGCTTCTGGCCCACATGCTTCACCAGCGCAGGCGGTGGCAGGTTTCAGGACTGGAACAGCCGTCAGGAGGTTCCAGCACAGCAAATTCTGTTTTTCTTTGATTAAGAGATCGGGTGCAAAGGGCCAACCACCACTCAGTTTGGGGAAAAAAACCCCACAGAAACAAAAGGGAATTGAAGCAATCCATTTCTTTTGAAGATAAGGGTGAGGTGGCACAAATGTCATCCAAATTGCTGAGCATCTGAGTATTGCCTGTGTTACGCTCACAGGTCAAATGCAGTGTGAAGGCAATGAGAATATCCAACTGCCAGGGCATCTGGGCTGTGTCAGAAAGACGTGCTGCTCTCTGCTTTCTTAGAGCTAAAAGAAAATTCAGTAAGTTGGGGAGTTGAATGCTTCATCCTCCTCCCTCACAAGCTTGAGGAGGTGACAGATGTTTCCTCAGGGCCTGTTATTTTAGACACCTCCATGATTTATATATCTCTGCAAGCCTGGTGGGTGGAATTGGATGTCACAGACGAGCTGAAAATAACTTGTATATGCTCGTATACAGACTCTGATATCTATTGGCCCACGTAGAAAAACTCCAAATCGAATCACGTGATCTGTGCCTAGCAGATGCATTAAGATGTACTGATGGAGCAATGGTGGGTTAAAGTGAAGTTGAAATGTTCGGTGGAGAGCACTGGCAAGGACTCTGGAGTAACATTGTGCACAGCAGGACCACTGAGGCTTAGATTTCATTATTGTCTTGCTGAGATAGGCAGTCACATACAGAGGAAAAATTCATATTTAGAACAATATGCAATTGCTTGTGGGATCATAGAACTGGACAGACTGCCTTTGGCCTCTATGTGAGAGGTTCAGAAGATACCTGGAAAGGTATCTGGTTGCAGAGCTTCGTATGGATGTGTGGGTCCTTCTCACTAGAAGGAGTACTTGGGGGAATTCTGCTGTGGGACCTTGGAATGTCAAGCTGTTAACACCTGTTCAAGTATTTTTGGATAGCCTGGTGGAAGACGCAGACAAATAAATATGCTACATCCACGCATGCCCAGCACTCCAAAAATCTGTTAGGTGGCACTGTGTATGGCACATAGGCACGTACTGGGGCTGAAAGTCCAGCATCAAGGCTAAGATGTAAGGGAATGTTCTCAGGTGAACTTCTCAAAAGTGGAGGTTTCTGCTTCCCTCCGTGTGTAGAGCCCAGGGAGTTTCACTCAGCTGCTTATTTAGTTTTCCCCTGAGTGCTGCCTGGCTTCCTTTGGGTACAGCTCAGAACCAGCGTTCTCCGGGAGATGATAATATTTTCCAAGGCTGGGCCATTCATCCATGCCAGCCTCTAGAGAATATGGAGAAGCTGTGCAGAAAGGGCCTGGGCACACTTGTCCACACCCTGTAGCCCGCAGTAGACATTCACATCCTGCCAAGGTAAACTGTGTGAGCGGTGCGCCTGATTCACAGCCAGGTCTGCAGCAAAAGCAGTGAGTGAAGAGTGGCAGAACTTTAACTCCTTGGGAGGGGCTGAAGACAGAACTCACAGCAGACGACCCAAATTCTTGGCAGGAGCATGTATCTCACAGCGTTTCCTGCCAGAGTTTCTGCTGTACCACATGTCATCTCTGCACTTAAAGCCTTTTCTGTTTTGGGAATTTTTTTGTTGGGTTTGGGTTTCTTTCCCTCAAACATCACCTTCAGGCATTTGTTTTCACTTACCTGAGCGCTTCCCAAACACTGGGCTTAAACTTACTGCTGTCTAGTCCCCTTTGATCACCAAGATGTGATGACTCAGATCTGGAGCCTAACCCAGTGCTTTCACTCAGGAATTGTTCAACCTACCTATTTAATCCCTCAGAGATTATCTGGATTCAGCATGTGCTCCTTTCCCTTTTGTCAAGGCCGCATGACTTCCACTTTTCCCTTGCATCTTCCAACTTCCCTGTCCCCATGATTGTTTGCTATTCCTTTTTCTTCTTTTGAGTCTCTCTGCCACAAAGTGTCACACAAAGTGATACTTTTGGACGTATGGTGGAGGTTTCAGAGGATGTTAATTCTGCTCTCAGAGGTCCCTTTAGAAAAAACATATTCTTTTAACACCCACAAGACAAAAGGGTTTAATTTTTAAGCTGAGGAACAAATAATTTGTCCACAGTCAAAATATTTGTGGTGATAATGGTGCTGTGCCCTGAGGGAATTAATTCAATTATCACTTTCCTGCTCACAGATACCTCAGTCCAGCAGTGTCCCATGTTGTATCCCGGTCTGAGACTCACGGCCCTACTCTTGCAGGAGGAAAATGCTGCGTCTTTGGAAAACTTGGGTGAAATTTTAAGTGGCTCAGCAGGAGTAGAACCCAAGGTCTTCTGCTGGTTTACTCTTACCCAACACAATTTAGACCTCTCTGTCCAAAACTTTGGATGACGTCAGTGGGATAAATGGTATAAAATTGCCATTCTGTCTGGGAAGATGTTAGATCTGTTTGCTCTTGCAATGTCTTGATGCGTGTGTGGCCATATGGTAGTGTGGCAACAGCTCCCCTAATCTTCAGCCTATGACTGTAGTGGAAAAAATAACACAGAAATATCATGTAATTGTTTTTTTAAAAATTGTGTTGTGGTTTGTTTTTTTTTTTTTAAACGCCTCCCAATTCTCCTATACTAGTTGCAGTCCAGGAAACTTTGTGTTTATTAAGCACTGTGTAAATTTGCAGCTCTCTATAAATGTAAAATCAATAGCAGTGATAACAGCAGCAAAGTGCTCAGTCCAGCCCTGATAATAACCCAAGAGTGCTAATTTCTTGATAAGGTCACTTGCTTCACACAGGCACCTCCTCTGCATGTGAAAACACAGGGTACAGCACAGAAGATATTTGTGTTCCCTGACAAGACAGGAGACACTGAAAACATGTAATTTCCCGCTGGTGACAATGGTGGGCAACAACCTGAAGGAGTCTTACAATCTGTTGTAGAGGCCTTCATCCCTCCACTGAGTGCTGCAAACATGTTCTCTTCTAGGAAATCAAAATCTTAGCAAACGTCTGGTATCCTTTTTAATCTCTTCTCATAAGCAGATGAGAAAGGGGAATCTCCAGTAACCTAATGGAGTGAGCAAAATTGTATTTCTGGACGATGAGCAGAGCAAAAAGACAAAGGCTGACCCCTCTGAACTGTGGTCTCCATCAGTGATGCCACCTCTCATAGCCTGGGCAGTTTCTGGGGTTCACTGAGCGTCTGTAGGGACCAGACTCCCACCTCTCCCCAGGTGTCCTGATGCTCTAATGGCAGCTGTGCCTGCTCAGGCCACCTCACTTCTGTACAAACAGGCAGGTGGAAGGGCTTTGGGCTTTTCACAGCTAGAACTTTACCACCAGTGGCAATAATTAAGTATTTACTATGGAAAAATGGCTTGTATACCCCTAGTGGCTGATTGTCCCCTCTGCCTTCCAGTGTGGTGATTCTCTTAATGGTGGAACTGCTGCAGACAGCTCTGGTTGGCTCGCAGTCTGCTCCTCTTCCTTTCCAGGTCCCCTTTAAACCTAGTTTAAACCAGATGACTTACAGCCATTCATCTGGCCTCTGTCATGACCTCCCCAGGGAGTTCTCTTGTAGACCTGAGAACCCAGGATAAATCCATTCCCTCCTCCCTGCCCACCTCTGTCAGTGAGACTGATGGCATCTTGCACTGTGGTGGGTCCATAGTCACCTTTGGGCTTTTTCTTTGCCATGCTGCTGCAGTAAATCCAATCTATCTGCACATCAGTACCCTTCTGTTTTCTTCTTCCCTGCCCTCTGCCTGCTAATGCATCCTTAGGTCCAGTGACCTTCGGCACAGGAAGATCTTCCTTAAGCCCTTATCCCAAAAGTGGCAACTCCTGCTAGTAAACAATAATCATACAGTAATAATCACCAGAGGGCTGGCAGGGACTTCAGGAGATCTCTGAAGCTGTCCCCCCCTCTCCAAGGTGGAGTCACCCAGGAGCAGAGCATGACGTGGGCGTTAAATGCTTCCAGCGATTGGGATGCCGCAGCCTCCCCAGCAGCCCCCTGCGGCCCAGGAGACCGTCCTGGAGAAAAAGCACTTTCTTGAGCATAGCACAGATCCTTCCTCCTGCTTAAAGGCTGATGATTACTTGTCCTTCTTCTGGTGGCTCTGGAGTGGAACTGATCACTGTCTGCTTTATAGAACCTTTTATATAATAACAAAACAGCTTTTAGAGTAACTGAGAAAGAGGTGTTTGCTCACTTGCAAAGTCAGGAAATTCCCTGCCAATGGACATTCTTTGTCGGGGATCCGTTGCCAGCATAGGCTGAGCACTAAGCCCCACAATCTGCATTTTCCTTTTGAATGACTCCCACAAAATAAACCAAATATCACATCCAAGGAGATTTATTACATCCCTTCCAAGGGCGAAGCATTCCTCAGCTACATTCCACTTCTGTCTTTTGTGCTTAGGAAAGGGGAAAAAAATCGCTGTGATGCCTCTGGATCCCACCCCTCCAGGGCTTCTGTCGTTAATAAAGTCGAGCAGCTGGAGCCAGATTTGTCAGACTAGTCTTGAATGGCTGGCTCGCTCCTGCTGCAAGAGCAGCACCATCAGAGCAGCGCTAGGATTCCTGCTTCTGCTAGAAGACTATTAAGTCGTGGCACCACGTTTCCTCAGTAAAACCACCTTTTGTTGTTCCCCGTGACACCCTATCCCCGTGGCAGCAGCTTGCCAGAGTGGATCTTCTCACTTCCTAGCTGTTTTGCTTTCTCCTGTCTGCATGATGCAAGAGTTTGCAATGCTTTTTGGGAGCTCAGATGTGCTCTCAGAGACTCTGCTTGAAGCAATTGCTCTCTCCAGGCTTTGCAGTGAAGCTTTTATCCAGATGTGTAAATGAGGATATGTATAGAGGGAGGGCAAGGAGGTGAAACCTCTGTTGTGTTATCTGAGTTTAATTAAGTTTCTCCCCTAGGCAGTTGCTAATTGATTGACCCCAGGACTGTAAAAGGGAGCAAATTTACCAGAGCTCATTAAAAGAGCAGAGTTTGGAATTTGAATTTTTTTATTTTATAGATGAATACCTTTGACTGATGTCCTGCTGACTGATATTCGTGAAACAAACTCTATTCACCAAATGTTGGTAGGTGAATTTGGCTTTTTAAACCCAAATGAGAGAAGTGGTGAGTACACAGATGCCTGTTCATCATCACTGTGTCCCTTGCCAGCATTTATAGGTATCACTTAACTGGAGCTCTTATACTGCTTTCTGCCTCAGCCAAGGCTATGCTAACCAGCTTATTGTCTCTTCCAGCAGGTATCAAGTCCATTTCAATTTCACAGGCTTCAAAAGCTTTTCACAAAATTGACAAAAAAACCTTCCCCAAACCAAAAATCAGTTCCCCCACCATAAAATGCAGCCACTGCAGGTGTGGGGGAAGCCAGCTGTGCAACAGCACAGGGCAACACCCCAGTGCAATGGTGTAGTACGTGGAGAAGGGAAAAACATGCTGTGTCCAAGGGGAGCTGCAGGAAGAACAAAGGGAAGAGGATTGTCTTCTCCCGAACAGCTGGAACATGGACTTTACCAAAAATGCAGAGATCATTTCCAATCTGATGGTGTTCACATCTGTCTTACACAATCGAACTCCCATGCAGAGCGGGAGTCACCCAAATGACAGTTGCCTTCTTCCCAAGTACCTCAGGGCACTGTTTGCAGACCTCCTCTCCAAGTACTACTCTTGACTTTTTGTTGGTGAGGTTTGACACAAAGGGAGCTCATCCTGTCAGGACTGAGACATAGCCAGTGTGTGGAAAAGGCTACGGAAAATAAGGTATGCAGAACAGTGTGGAATAGATATGCACACTTGAAGATGTGAAGGATGAAGGAGACCATTATGAGCACAGTGGAAAAGCAGCCACTGCCCAAGTGACAGGCAGCTGTTAGAAGGCCAGCTTTCACAACCAGCCCAGCAAAAGCTCCTTGTATCACTTTGAACCAATTCAGTGCAGCTCCAGTCAGCCTTAAAACCATTTCAGATGGGTTTTAAAGCTATTTATAGTGTGGAGGTTCCCCCTCCTACTATGTAGCAAACTGAAAAAGTAGTGTGCACACCCTGGATGTGAGAAGTTGCAGCAGATTTGAAGTTTATCCTGTCAGCCTGTGAGTTGCTTCCCTTTTTTTCCTTGCAAGGACAGACCAGTGTCCTATTCCCTCCAGTTCGTCATCCTCAAACAAGATGCTCATCTCTCCTGAAGAGATTTCATGCATTCTATGAAGGCTTTCAAAAATTTGATGGAACTGTCAGCTGAACAGCAACATGGACAGATGACACCTGTCCTACATGTGTTTCACTGTGAACACATCTCTGCAGTTACGATTGCCTACCCCTGTCCTAGGCTTGTTTGCCTCTAGGCCCTTCAGAGCCCTTCTGAGTTGCTTTTCTGTCTCTTCTGTTTGTAAAATGTTTAACATCTGTGAGCATTTACAGGAAAGTTCCAAGTTTCACGCCGTATTTGAAAGTTGCTGGTTTGTTGGGTTTCTGGTTTAGGTAGTGGTTCCAAGAATAAGTCCCTAGTTAGAGCTATGAGGAAGAGGGACTGTTACTGTCTCTGTAGTGAAATGACATTTGTTGATAGGAAGAACTGACCTTCCAGGAAAAGATGTTGCTGAGGAAAGAGAGGAAGCCAAGTGTCTTCTCCTTGTAGCATGCAGATTTCCCCCTCCTGAGCGCACTTGTGACCCTCACAACTGTCTCCCCTACTGTTTGCTCTTCTGCTTCTTTCTCTTTCTTCTTTTCCTCTCTCCCCAACCACACCCACTATTTAACCATTTAGATATAAAAATAAAAAATAAGAAAACCACCCAACCCACTAGACAGAGGGTTTGCTAAAGAAGGGTAATTTTAAAAGCAAGTCTTTGAGGTCAGTGTGTAATTGTACCATTGGGACTATGTGATCTGAGACAAAAATAATCCACTGGGTATCTGGTCAAGAAGGAGAGGATGGCAGCCTGCAGTGAGGGAAGAGTGACTTACATGGGATTGACCAGGCAGCAAAAAACCAGGCAAAACTACTTGCTGGCACCAGAATTAATATTTGTGTAGAATACTGCAAAGTATTCTGTCTGTGATGGGATCATTGCAGCTGCTGTTTGGGTCACAGCCTCCCTTGGTCTGTGCCACGAGGCACTGGGTACTTCCTGGAAATTTAATGGTCTTCCACAGAAATAAAGGTGCAATGTGAAGTATATTTGTATATTAACTTGCTCATGAGGAACATTTCTGGTTTGATGTGGAGTTTAGGGTGCTGAGGTTTTTTAACAGTTCTCCATTTTCAAACCCCTGCTTCAGGTACTTTATGAAAACCTGAATTCTGCAAAGGGTTCATAGAACTGTAAGCCATGCCCTTGGAATAAAGAAGGATGTTTTCACCCCTGTAAATATCAGTTCCTTTCTTTGCAGTTCCTTCTCAGTTATAAGTGACAGCAGTAAGTTATGTGGGCCATCCATATAATGTATGTTACCAGTATTTCCTTTACTGCGTTTTAAAGGAAGAAGTGAGCCTGCTAAGTGCCCAAATATCTCTGCTGTCTGCTAGCCCTGAGACTACAATACAGGGGGTAGGAGGACCACACCACAGTGCTTTGTTTTGTTTATCATTCTGTTAGAGACAGTGGCAGCCCCCATCACTTGGAAATAATGATGCTAATTCTCATACTGGGGCAAAACACCAACTGTTTACAGAGAACCATGATTTTCCTGGCTTCAGAGGTGGCTTGGTGACACCAAGAAGACTTTCATCTCTGTCATTCCTAAGACTGAGTTACTTTCACACTATCCCAGATAAAAGCACCATAAAAATCAGTTTTATTGTGAAAGAAGTTAAATTTGAGAGGAGGGAGCACTCCTGTTCATTGATGCCAGTGGCTGGGGATATAGAGCTTTACCTGAATTGATGCCACTTGTGTTTCCACTCCAAGGTGCCCGGCTATGAAGTCTCCAAGATTTCACTGCAGTTCAGTATTTTCCTTTCTCAAACCACTGTCTGCGCATGAAAGGATTTATTTTTAATCAGAGGCCAGTGCTGGTTGCAGGGGTCTTTACTTGGTGACCTTCAATTCTGTTTCTAGGAGGAGACAGTGGGTTTCAGTACCTTCTTGCTGTGGCTGTCTCTGGGCCAGCCCTTCCCAGAACAGATGCCACTGACTCAGGAGGTCTTGCTGCCTCCCCTTTATTTAAGTACTGGTTACACAGCTCCGCCAGGATCCAGTGCCGTTGTAAACCATGTTCAAGGGATAAGCAATTTAGGGTTTGGAGTCATTGTAGACCAGCCCTGGAGACCTCATGCAATTGTTTTTCATCCCTCTTACACCCACGGTTCTGCTGGATTAGAGTTACTGCACAATCCAGACACTTTTTGACTTGGATTTGAGTGGGGAAAGACACACAAAACAAAGAAATTTGTGTTGTAAATTAGATTTCTCAGATTTCAGTGATTTGTCATGGTAATGTGGCTCAATCTATGCAGTCATAGAAACATTTCTCAGGTTCAAACTCTTCTGATGCTATTAACTTCCCCAGTGTGGCAGGGTGTAGTGACTGTAGGAGGTAAGGTTAATTTCAAATCATCTGTGGTAGAAAAAAGACATGGCACCCCATACGGGGAAGCATTAAAGCTACAGAATGAGGATTAAGCTAGAAACCATTCCCCAGTCCTAGAGATCTATTTGAGAAGACTGGATTCTTGGCTCAATTGTTTTGTGCCTCTGTACAAGTCCCAACGGGGTATATGCTGCCTCTTAGTGCAGCTCAGGTCAGTGGGACAGCACTCAAACACTTTCCTGTGTGCATTGTGCTCGCCCACAAGCCAAATCAAAAACTGTAATTCAGAGCTCACTCAATGGGGGTGATCTAAAAATAATAGGATTAAAACCAGTAAATGATGGTTTCCTAGGTTTTCCCGCCTGTGTCAGAGCCAGCGGAGTGCATTTTCAGCCAGTTCCCTGCAACTGTCAGAAGTCACCTAACAGCAGGGAAGGCGAGAAGCTTTCATGTTCCCAGGACTTCAGGTGCCCAGGCTTTGAGAAAACTGCTAAATGTTCTGAGATACTTGGAGAAAGAAAGATCTGGCAACACTGTTAGCCCTGTTTGCCACACAAACCAGAATCTCTCATTTCTCTAGTACCTTTTTTTCCTAGAAAAACTGGCTGCTCGTGGCTTGGATGGGTGGTCTCTTCAATGGGTAAAAAACTGGCTACATGGCCATGCCCAGACAGTTGTCGTGAATGGAGCTAAATCCATTTGGCAGCTGGTTGCTAGTGGTGTTCCCCAGGGCTCAGTTTTCAGGCTGGTCCTGTTTAACATCTGTATTGATGACTTGGACATTGGGATTGACGGCACCCTCAGTAAATTTGTAGACAACACTAAGTTGTGTGGGAGTGTTGATCTGCTCAAGGGTAGGAAGGCTCTGCAGAGGGATCTGGACAGGCTCGATCAATGGACTGAGGACACCTGCATGAGGTTCAATAAGGCAAAGTGCTAGGTCCTGCACTTGGGTTACAATGACCCCAGGCAGCACTACAGGAAGACTGGCTGGAAAACTGCCCAGCAGAAAAGGACCTGGGAGTGCTGGCCAACAGTGGCTGAACATGATCCAGTGTGTGTCCAGGTGGCCAGGAAGGCCAATGGCATCCTGGCCTGTATCAAGAATAGTGTAGCCAGCAGGACCAGGGCAGTGATCACCCCCCTGTACTCGGCACTGGTGAGGTCACTCCTTGAGTGCTGCATTCAGTTTTGAGCCTCTCACTTTAAAAATTACATTGAGGTGCTGGAGCATGCCCAGGTGGGGACTGATTTCTTCTACCATGCCTGCAGTGAAAGAACCAGAGGAAATGGCCTTAATTTGAGACAGGGAAAATTCAGATTAAGTATTAGAAAAAAAATTTTCACTGTTAAGGTGGTCAGACATTGGAATAAGTTGCCCAGGGAGGGTGGTGAAATCACCATCCCTGAAGTTGTTTAAGAGGCATCTGGATCTATGCTGGGTGATATGGTTTAGTGGTTTAAGGGTTACAGTGGTACTGCTGGTCGGATGTTTGGACTTGGTGATGTTAAAGGTCTCTTTCAACTTTGATGAATGTATGATGAGTGGATGTTAGAGATGCACAGGTGCAGAGCCACGGGCAGGGAGTTCTTGAGCACTTCAGAGAGCCTCTTTCTTAGTGATGCTGCCTTTGGCCATATTTCATGCTTCATGTTTTGGGCTGCTGCTATACTCAAGGTCTTGATTAATCAAAAGCTGTTACAGGAAATGGCAGCACCAAAGGGACTTGTTCAGTATGCCAAGGAGACACAGGTACTCTGGGACAGAGGGCCCAGGGACTCTAATGCCTTGCCTTGCCTTGCCTTGCTTTGCCTTGCCTTGCCTTGGCTAACATATCTACCCCACAGTCAGCTGCAGAAACCACATCTCTCCCCACTTCTGTTTCCTTGCTGGGCATCTCTCTAGCAAACATGAGCGATTTGCTCAGTGGGGCTTACGGAAGGCAACTGATAATTTTTATTTCTTTATTTCAGATCTCAATCCATGCATGAAGAGCATGCCACACTTGGCAGCAGCTGTATGAGGCTTGTTGATCCAGGTAGTCCCTCCCCTCCTTTTTCCAAGTTAAGAAAGTCATACTAGGGGCAACTTCATTCACCAGGGCTTTCCCCTAAGTACTTCTTGCTCAGCAAGAGGGAAGTTGTCTGGCCCAGGTGAGCTCTCCTGAGGCTGGGAGAGCAGCAAGGCCAGCTCCCAAGAACAACTGCATGCCCAAGTGGTGTGGACAGTGCCAGCCTCACTTGGCTTTCCTGCATCCAGTCCCAGCCCCGTGCACCACTTGGGCAGGGAGAGGAGGGCAGGGGAGTTCACTGCCGAGAGTAACACGTCTGTGTGTGCCTGACAGCATCTGTTGCCATGGCAATGCGTATTTGAGCCTGAGCCGAGCTGCATCTTCCCTGAAGTTGTGAATTGAGCTTAGCTTTATTTATTTAAAACCAACCATAACGAGTGAAAGAAAGACAAGAGACACATTACAAATCCCCTTGCACAAGACGTAGCCAAATGAGTCAGAGGCACTGCAGGCTTTAATCAGCCCACCTGACGTCAAACCTCTCCATCAGAGGAAAGTGCCGCCTGGAAATGTCAACATGCCCAAATGGAAAGGCCAGAAGGTAAATCTTTTCCTGTGCTCACTCACTGAGTAGGAAAGAACAATTAAAATCCAGCCAGTTCCCTAGACACATCTTAATAGCACTTTGATTGAATGTTTTTCTCCTCCCGGTCCTCTCCCATCCCTGCTGTTAGCTGCCTGGGGACAAGGCCTATTGCTTTGAAAGATCTTTCTAATGTAGCATCAAACCCCAGATCCTGCAAGAACAAGGTGTTACCACCAGCAACAAAAAAGAGCTCTACAGGAAAGTTTTGTCACTGAAGTGACCTCTCCCACAAACACTGAGTTTACCATGCCATGATAGTGGTTCTCAGTTTCACACATGTGAATGTCCAGGGGTTAAAAGAGCAACTTAGCTTGGACTTATGCCACTTGTCAACAGGAAGTCGGGATGAGGAAAAAAAGCAGCAGGAATGAGACCATTTTTTTGCCAGAGGTGTCAGCCACCTGAGGGTAGGTCAACACCAACCCTGAGAGATGCACCACAGCAATAGGAAACAGTCATGGGCTGTAACAGATGCATGACCTACTGGGAAGAAAAGCCCTCTTGCACCCTTTCTAACAAAACTCAAACTTTGGTCCCCTGTGATACACACAAGGTGAGAAGGAACCCCCAGCTTTGAATACAAGAAGCCTGTTCTTAAGTGTATATCCTAAGCTAGGTGTGCAAAAGGGAGAGGGGTCAGCCAAGGACACCTACAGCTTTATCTGCCCCTTTGACAAACATCAAGCTAGGAAGCCTAAGGAAACCATCCATTCCCAGCCCGCTGGTGTTTTCCAGGGGTGACAAAGGGACACATGCAGACATCAGGGAAAACAAGCACCCAGAGAAGGAGGAAGGAAGGAAGAATGTAAATGCAGACCGCACCACTTAAAAGCAGGGCAGCATTCCAGTTCCTCCAAAGCGCTCCCCACACCCAGCACTGTACAGCAGCCAACCTGGTGGGCTTCTGATCTTCCCAAATCACTTAACACTTCTCCCTTTTATTTTTGTCCTAAATGTGTTTTGCTTTGGTGGCTGATCCTGGCTACATGCCTGAGACATTACACTGGAGTTGCTTTTCTCTAGATGTCTATAATGAAGGTTTCTTCCACCGTGTTCTCTTCCCCCTGTAGTGAAAGTCTGTAATTACCACTGAGGGGTGAGGCAGACGGCACTGAAACAATGTCATTTGAACGGGGGTGAGACATGCCTGAATTGCTGGGTTGTGCTTTTCTCCTTACAGGATTTCTTGTGGATCTGGACCTTGCTTTTAACCCTTGGCAGTACAGGGAACATCATCCCCCCACTCCCCTGAGCAGCCTGCGTGTGCTGTATCTGCTTGGTTCTGACCAGGGCAGCTTCTGTTGGATGTAGCTAAGATGTGAGTGTCCAACTTCTCCACCCTGCTTGAGGGGTCAAGTGGCACAAATCTGCATGGATTGCCCTCTAGTCATCATGTGGGTAACTGGGAGTTTGGAGTTGACTGTATATGGCACATAGAGTGTGTCAAAACAGAGTTGTTGCCATCCCTTGCCCTGACTCATTCAGTCCTGTTCCAGCAGCTCTTCTGCTGCCTCCTTCCTGTACCAAAGCCATTTGCTTCCCACTCCTTGATGCAAGGTGCCTTCTTGGCATAAAATTCAGTCAGAGTGTGCAGCTCTTTATCCTTCCTAGGGAAAGATTTGAGTTGTAGGAAATGGTTAGGAGAAATGAGGCAATACATCCCCCTAAGAATAACTCTTCAGGTTGTCTCCAGCTCTGTGAAGTCTGCCTGGGTCCCTTTTGCAAACAGGTCTTGCAACTATGAAGGCTAGAAGCCTAGTAAATAAAAAGCAGTGCATAGGAAACAGAGGCAGCCACCCTCTTCTGCTGTCCTGCAGCTTCCCATTCACATAGTGTCTTCAAATGCTAACAAACTGCTGGAAGGAGATGCCCTCATACTGAAGTTACTCTTTACCCAGTCAGCCTGAAAGTTGTCTGATTCCCCAGGGAGATTGCCAGCCTGTGCTCTTTCTGAGGTACAGAGCGGGAAGGGGAAATTGCGTGTGACAAGGCAAAGGAACATTCTTAGCTTGCCGTGAAGAAGTGAAGGAATTACAAAGAGATTTTTCCTCCTGTATCAGTTACTTCCAAAGTGGTGAGTTTTCATTTCTCATCATTTGTTATAGTACCCATTTTACTATTTGGGGGCTTTGCTTTCTGACATACTGACAGAAAGACATACAGCCACAGGCAGCTCAGCCACATTCCCAGGAGTCTAAAGTGGTTCTGTGAAGGGATGCTCCTAGGGTCCAGTGTCTTGTATTCAAGGCTTTCCTTTTCCTAGGTCTTTCCTCTTTCCTTGCCTGTCACTCGCTCCTCGTTTGCAAGGCTGATTTAAATCTATCCAAGGGCCCCAAGTTTACCCCAGAAAGAATAATAATTGCAGTGCTGTGCTCTGTGGCTTCCCTTTCATTCCTCACATAGCTTTAGGGTGCTCACTGAAACCACAGCATTCATGGATCCTTGCCATATGCAAACATGCAATTAATATGCTCTTCACTTTCCCCTCTACTTCCTAAGCAAGATAGGGGGAAAAAAGCACAAGCTGTGGGGCACATTTCCTTATGACACACACATGTGTCTGCACTTCTCTGCAGTGCTCCAGCATGGCTCACACCTACTTGGATTTGCCGGTCATTGATGAAATGTGTCTGCTTGCAGGCAGACATTTAATTGGATGTTCTGTGTATCTGCACACAAAGCAACATGCAGAACATAATTCGTTCCGTCTTTTTAGTTGTGGCAGCACATCTATGAACACTCTGGTTTCACAGGTGTTACCCCCTTCTCTGTTTTTAGCAGGGAGCTGCAATGGGTATGATCTCTGTGCTGGCTCCCCTCCCTATCCCACTGCTGCTTGCTGGTGATGGGAGCAGGTGTGCTGGGTACCTGGCTGGGAGCGCACACAGGATGAGGAAGGAAATGGAAAGCAGCTGAAGCTGGCTGGAGGGAGAAGTGTGTGTGCGAGAGAGAGAGAGAGTTTAAACCAATCACTGGAAGGAAATCGAAAGGGAGACAGATTTCCTGGATGAGGTAGAGCTGTGGATAAGAGGGCAAAGAAAGGCTCCAGCAATTGCAAGTCCTTCCTCAAAAGTTACCTTTTACTAGAGAATGTTTTGCTGTGTCACTCCCTATCTTGACTTTTTCCTGGGTTTTTAATTGTCCCCATAAAAACCTAAATGAGGAAATCATAGCCCATGGGTTAGATATGCAACTACTTGTGCCATCACACATGATCTGACTCCTAAGAGCCTGTCTGGGGACTGTAGTACCTCTTCTTTGAACTAGGCTGAAAGTCCCATTTCCATCCTCACCTTGTTCTCAGTGGGCCTTCAGGAGCAGAGGGGACCTACAATGCAGCACTTGCTCCCTCTGTCCATGGTGCACAAAACAGTGAGCAAAACCACACCAAAGCAATATACGGAGAAGTAATCAAATCCAGAGAAAAGACAAAGCGAAATGAAGGCAGGACTGTTGCAAAGAGCTACTGAAGGGCCAAAGTATGGAGCCTGCATGACTCCAGAAAACCTTCATGGCTAGGAAGATAGTTTGTGGCAGAAACTGTCTATTCCATCCATATGAACACCAACACTGGAAAAATAAACAGGACAAATGGTATCTTTCACAGACTTGAAGTAAAAGCTTGTCTTTGGTGGCAGTCCTAAAGAGCCAGCCTGACCCCCAAAGCAAAGCAGTTCTAACAGCATGAATCATTCCCAAACCAGCTGTCCAGGCAGATGACCCCTCCTGTAACAACAGAGCCTGCATGCAGCAGACCAAAAATCACTGACATTTCACCCTACATTCCTCAAGACACACTCATCCTCAAAGAGTCCGTGAAACCTCCTGGCACGGTCCTGGGTGGCAAAACCAAAAGCTTCAGCTTGGCGTGTTGCAGAATGGCCTGGATTGCTGTCCACGAGTTCAAGCCCAGGGCCTGCTTACCTTGTCTTGTGTGTCTTGCTCACAACAATGCAGGATGAAGGCAAAGCAAATGCAAAGTGGTACGATGAGACACTTGCAGTTCTCACTCCATGGACATAAGGGCAAGCAGTGGGAGCAGGACCAGGCAGGATGGAGCACAGGAGAGCAGGATCCCTTTCTTATGAGAAATGGACTGATGATTCGCTTCTCAGCAGTGATAAAATTAGCTTGGTTGATCATACATGTGCATTTGCAGTATCGAATATTGTGAGGCCAGGGAAGCCTTACCTGTTGTCAGTTTGACTTGTTCAGCCTGAACATACTTGAGTGCTATTTCAATCTCCTGCTGTAATCAGATTGCAAATAAATCTAAGTATAAAATCAGAGAAAACTGTGCTGAAAAGGAATTTGAATTATCATGTTATTCAGCCCTTGCCCCAAGGTTGCTTCCTGCTCTGCTGTATCCATGTCCCAAGAGATGGCTGCAGAACCTGGTTTTAAAGATGCTCTAGGTAAGGATGATGCACCGTTCAAGTGTTGCAAGTGCTGCAGTTGCCAGGCCTCTGCTTCAGCAGTGCCGCTCGGCCTGTCCTTTTCCCCACTCACTGCAGGCACCCACGGCCAGCTGCAGCAGCACATCGGAATTTTTCTGAACTGCAATCACCTCCCCTCACCCATCAACAATTTACCTGTCTCCAGGTCTCTTCTGGAGCACAAAACTTGCCTGCAGAAATACCTCTCCTTTTTGGCTCCAGAGGGTCAGCAGCAACACTCTCTAACTACCTAGGCGACATTTCCATTGCCTTAAGTGAACTGTGCTGGTGTCTGACATAAGCAAAGTGTCCATTTCAAAGCTCTACACAAGTGCTAGGGATGGGGGTCCCCATTAGAGCTCTCCAAGATGGGACAGGGCAGCTCTGCAGTTCAACACCAAAACAGGGTATTTGTTTTGATTCTTCCTTGCCTGCAAAGGTGCAGCAGTGATAGGCAGAGAAGCTGCTTCCAGGCAGTTACGCTCAGTACTAAAAGCACTGAATAGAAGCAGGGTTTCAGACCAGGCAATTTCATTTTTTTTCTGAGAGATTTTTATCTTCAGAATGGATTTCACAGCTCCTATCCAACTGTGCCAAAGCATTTTCCCTTCAGAGCACAGACAAACAAGTGAGGTTTACTTTGCTTGACCTTTTCTGATGACACTGCCACCCATGCTGTGCAAACCGTCGCTGACACCATCTGAGCTTCCTCAGCCTGAGGAATAAATACAGTGTGTGTCTTGAGAAGAGGCTTCCTTGTGTTAGCTTGGGCGAGGCACTGAACCAGAAACTCTTGGTTTCACCAGCGAGTCTTCATAGTTAGGGCAGCGATATCCGTGTTTGGTTAGTGGCAGGAGGTGAAACTGCCCCTGCTGTGGCTCAGTCCATTCTGTGTGACCCTGCGCTGTAACTCCATTGCTATGGCAGGACTCGGTCCATCTACTCCTTGCAGCTGAGAACCCTGCTGACTGAGATGTTAAAGGAAAGAGGTCTTCCCCTTTGCTTGGAGACAGGTTTACTTCTTGCTGAAGGGTCCGGACATATTTCTTCTTCCCATCTTACAATGGCAGAGGTTTTTGTGTTTTCCCCTTTAAACTCACTGGCATCCACATTAATAAAGAGGTTTCTTTACCATTCAGGAAGTAGGAACAGCATTATTTTCTCAGCACAACTCCATCTTGGCTGAATTTATGTCTCTGACCTTTTACCCAAAGGCTCTTTACACTTGACTGAAACAGAAGGTAAAAGTAAATGTAACTGAAAGAGCTCATTGTGTGTCTAAGTATAAAGGCTTTTGTGTGCAGGATGTGGCTGCTTGTGCAACCAGTAGCCAAGGAGCACCTTGGGTTGTGCTGTTAGTTCTGACACTCATGGAGAATGTGGAGCGAGAGCCTGGATGGATGAAAACCCTGTGTCCAGTTCGAGCACAGGCTCTAGCCAGCTTCAAATCAGCACTTCTTTGCCAAGACCCTCACAGCTGGCAACTTCCAGCTAGGTTTCCTCCAGAAGAGATGCACTCATGTCTTTGGGGTTTTTTTTCCAGATGCCTGTGACCAAGAAAGCCCCTCCTTGGAGCTGGGACTCCAGTCTGTTCTCTGTGGAGCCATGAAAGCAGGGACAGATTAATAAAACATCAGGGCTTCTTCAATGGGATTATTATAAGTGGTTTTCCTGAGTGTTGGTTGGAGTAATGATCAGAGAGGACAGGGAGATCCATAATCCTATTTATCTGAAACCATATAATCTTCCTGAAGCTCTTTAATGGTGCCCAACTCTTTAATTACAGAGCAGCCACATGTGCTGCTGCAGCCAGGCCTACCTGCAAGCCCGCTGCGGAGAGCGAGGACAAGGAGACCTCCCTGCCGGCTGCTCTTCAGGCTCCGACCTCGCGGAATGCCCATCTTTCCCGGCGCTGCTCCCCGAGGGATGCAGAGAAGCCACCAAAGCCGTGCGGTCGGCTGCTAGAAGGAGGGTTTGTTCAGTTCGTCAACCTGACACGGCTCTGCAGGGGACCAGCAGCGCCCTCGGGTCCCTGCGCAGCACCGGGAGGAGCGAGGGAGCCCCGGGGAGCCCCGGGCAGCCGCCGGCCTCGCCCCCCCCGCGCTGCGGGGGCTGCCCGGGAGGCGGGGGCGCTGCCTCGAGGGGGTGTCTGCACGGGAAGTCCNCCCCGCCGCCGGCACCGGCTTCCTCGACTTCGGCGACTTCAGCGAGGCGGACTTCCTCAGCAACGTGGTAAGGGACCGCCGGCAGCACCCCCGCTCCGGCGGGCCGGCCCTTGCAGCGGGCTCTCCTCGGTCCCCGCCCTGCCCCGCCTGCCCCGGGGTGCCCCGGAGATGCAGGTAGCCGGGTGCCCGCCGTCGCACACGGCCAGCGCCCCCCTGGACCGGCCCTGACGCTGTTACCCCGAGGAGACCCCGCCGGGGAATCTCAGGGCTGTTCTGCACTACGGTTTTATGAGCCTGATGGCTGGGCAGAAGTGTGCGGTGCCAGGCGGGGACTGTACGACTTGCCGTGTGTGAGCTCGGAAGCACCGGAGGCACGGCCGGTTGCCGTCGGGAGAGCCTTGGGCTCAGCGCCTCCACTCTCCTTTGCCTGTAACTTTTCCTCAGAGTGGCATTTGGGAGATGAAGCATCTACCGCTTGGCGCTTAGGCTGGGCTGATTTACTTTGGAGAGAAGGGTGAGGGGGAAGAGTGACTTGGGAGGAAAATGTGTTGCCAGTCTCAAGGAACCAAAGGGGCATTGTTCACCTCTAGGGAAACTGCCCAGTCTCTCCCGGGAGTCAGGCGAGTCCTCAGTCCAGCAGCTCTCCCTGAGAGCACGCAGAGACTCTTTGCTGTACAGCCCGAGCTTTCCATGGGAGCTTGTGCTGCGGATCCTGCAGCCCCTCTGCCAGGCAACACTCAGCCCTGAGGCAGAAGTGGGAAGGGCCCCACCCCAGAGGTGGTTTGGAGCGAGGGTATCCGGCGCTGGGCAGCGGGGCACTGCCTGAACGCGAGGCTCCGCCGGCCTCTGAGCGGCTGCAGCCGTGGGACAGTGTGCCTGCCCCGGACAGAGATTTGAGCAATGGCTTGTTACTCCCCTTTCACAGTACTGGCACCTCCCGCCTTCCCGGTGTGGCACTGTGAGCGTCCCTGAGGACTACCCTTGCAGTGGGAGCAGGGAACAGGGAGAGGGTGAATCCACTTCTGCTTTGCTACGCAAAAGATACCTAAAGCCTTTTATGCTGCCTCCTTTGTGAGGGAGACAGTAGAGATGCAGAATTTGCATAAATATTAAGTGTACTGCACCAAGCAGAGGCACACAGAGTCTGGGAAAGATATTATGCAGGCAGCCCCATCTCTCAGAGATCTTGCCAGCTCCTAACTTCCGAGATACCACTGTGCCTCAAGGACTGATTCCACTGGGCTCTACCAGAGGCAACAGAATCCTGCAGTGTTCAGGCAGATCTTCCAATGGCACATCACCCCAAGACTGAGTGCTCGCTTTGCCTGCTCATATCTGAGAGACCTGTTGCTAGGAGTTTTGTGCTTTCCCTAATTCTGTACACATCCAGTGTGGATGAAGCTATGCTGATAGGAAATGCTTTATGCCAAGACCATTTATTTCTTTATCAAAATGAAAACAATATATATTGGCACCAGCCCTTTTACCCAGGTGCAACATGGGCTGTGGTCATAAGTCAGGGAACCCTTGACTTTTTATAGTTACCTTTTTATATTAAACATAACTTCTGCCTGCAAGCAGAACCTGTGAAAAAGAAGCTTTTGTGTAAGAGTGCCATCTGGTGCCACCTGCCAGGACAGTGTGTTTAAAGTGTGTGGTGGCCATGGGCAGGCTGGCTCTGTCCTGCTTCATTTAAATGGCTTTTCTGCTTGGAGAGCTGCTTCTGGAGGCAGCTTGCCCTTGTCTTCTCATTGACTACATTGCAGTGACTCAGGCATCATTGGGCTCAGCTGACAGCAGAAAGGCGCTTTTTTTAAGGCTTTTTTTTTTTCCCCCTGTGGATTTTTTCCCCAACTGCTAGCACCACAAACTTCTGCTGGAGAGTCAAGCTGAAACCTTCTCTTCCTGCAGATGATACATATAAGAGATTCTGTAGCCATTTCTCACCTACCAAACCTGTTGATGATACAAGAGCCAGAACATAATACATCACCCTCTTTGTTCTCACTCTGCATGACAAAGGAGAGGATGGAAGAAATACACTTGGATTTTCTTACAAAATCCAGCAAATCTCCTGGGACCTTGAAATGCGTGGAGAAGTTATTTTTACATAGAACTGTGCAAAGCATCACCGTGCACAATAGCTCACAAAGTTGCCAGTGCCTTTGCTTCAAAGATGGGCAAACTTTTCCAGATATTGTTCAGCAGGCATTTTTCTTAAAACAGGCCAGGAATTTTGGCCATAAAATGTCAGTATGAAGCTTTTCCTGAGTATGATTTCCTCTTTTCAGAAAGGAAGCAGAAAGAAAAGATAGATGAACCTTACTGCAGAGTCTGTGCTCCTTTGGGGCAAGAATTGCATGTGTCTAAACTACTCTCTTTTCCTCAACCTTGGCGGTCCTAATGAGTCATCTTGGTCTTTAAAAAATGGTTCTCTGTATTGTTCATCTGAAACTGTGACAAAGAATTAATTAAGGCACATCTGTTGATGCATCTTCAGAAAGGTCTGTGTGCTTGCAACAGAAAAAAAAATTGAATAAGTGTGGGGGCTGCCATTCAGAGACATCTGCCCAGGTTGTAGGAATAGGTTGACAGAAACCTCATGAAATTCAGAGAAACCTAATCCTGAGTCCTGCCCTGGGATGCATGGATGGATGGATGGATGGATGGATGGATGAATGGATGGATGTACTGAACCACCGGGGATCATGGGGCACTGATGTGCCCCAGTGGCAAAGGCAGCTAGAAGCAGGAGTGAGGTGGTAGATAGACACAGGGAAGTGATTATCCCCTTTTTCTTGGGAATCATAAAACTGTGTCTCAAATACAGTGTCCAGTTTTGGGCTGCCTGATACCAGAAGGATATAGACAAATCTGAGTGCATCAAGGGGATTGTCACCAAGGTAACTCCTCCTGTGAGGAGTAGCTGAGGGAGTTGGACTTCCTCAGTTGGAGAAGAGGCAGCTCCAGGAGGACCTAGCAGAAGCGTACCTGCACAGCTGAGGAAGTTACTGAGAAGATGGAGCCAGGGTCTTTCATAAGTGCATGGCAGGAGGATGAGTGGTCATAAATTGGAACAGGGAAGGTTTAGACTGGGTATAAGGAACTAATTTATCACTGCGAGGATTTTGGGGATTTTTTGAAAATCTTACGGAGAGTGGTGTCTGCTTGTTAATTGAAGGGGAAATCTCCAAAGGACACAAAATGCCTCTCTGCACTTAGCTTCTGCTAACCAGGCTTACATGGGATGGCTGCTAACAGCACTGTCAGTCTCCTTTTGCCCAAGAGGCCACATACTGCTCTTGAACTTGGGCTACTTTGCTCATCTTTTTCTCCCAGAAGGACCTACCATATGTGAAGCTAATCCTTCATGCAGTGCCTGTTTATCAATTTCACCCATTTGTGTCCGGCCCAGTCCAGCATTTCTGATCATTTCCATGAGCAGCCATCTATTTGCTTATGGTCTATTACAACTGCACTCAGAGAGCTCTTACTTTCTCGTTCAGCTCTTATCAGTGCTGTGAAACTCTTCAAAAGACTTGTCTTTTGAGTCCGATTCACTACTGTGCATCACTGGGTTTGTGACACTGGTATCATAATGAAGCCAGAATAAACCAACCAAACAGGAGTCATGTGTTTCTTTTTAACCCAGTATGCCAGTGGGTTTGTTTCTTTGCTCTGTTTCTGTGTTTTATAGTGCAAAAAACACCTTCAAAGATCACTTTGGATATTTATGTAAACACAGCTTTATTTTGACTCTATGCTTTTCAAAGCATATACTTTACCTCCTTCAAGAGACATCAAGGCAAGAAAATAACCTGCATGCTTGCTCAGGTCTCCACTGTTAGAAGCTGCAGAATGGATGTTCAGGCTGCCTCAGGAGAGCTAACCCAGCTCCTCTGGGGAATGCACAGTAACACACTTTTACTGTGTGATCCTATATGCCCAGACACTGTGACAATTGGCATTTTCTGGAGCCTACAAAGGGGCAGCAGAATGGGAGAAGAACTGCTTGTCTCTGAGGGCTTGCTTTGTTCCTTGAGTGCAAACTGGGTGTTGGGCTCTTTCCTTTAATATCGTCCCAGCCTGCAGGAGGAGGAGAGTGGCAGGAGCATACATAGAGAGCAGGCTGAGAGTGGTGCTGGTCAAACTCATAGGGGAAGCTTCCCCTGAAGATGAAGAGGCACTATTTACCATGGATGACTGTCACACTCACAGGAAGCCTGTACACACTTTTATTCCTCTTATGCCTACTACAGGGACATAAATAGCACTTAAGTGGTGCTTAGGTGTTGGACTGACCTTAGGTCTGAGTGAGTTTCATGCTCTGTAAACTCCCTCTCACCATCTCAGTGCACAGTGAGGACGGAGAGCTCAGGCAGATTTGGTCACCCACTTCCTATCCCTTGCAGTTGCTAGACAGGGGAGCTCTGCTGTAATGGGAGGCTGGGTCTCCAGGACTGATGGTAATCTCTCATGGGGACACATGCAGCAAGCATTTTGGCCCTCTATTCCCATGCCTGGTAAAATTTGGTCAGTAACACATTTATGGTTAGTCTGCCAAGTACTGGATATGGAAAGGCTATTTTCTTTAAATTTTGCTTGGAACTTGCCAGCCAGATTCCTGCAGGGTCTGGAGCACAGATACACAGAGACCTGATGGGGCCGTCTGACCTGGCCTGATGGAAATGAATCCCAAGATAATAGTTCCCATATCTTTCTATCTCATTAGTCTCTTTGGATCCATCTCATGGTTTCTCCACTTCGTGTCCCTGCTGCTCCTTACTATTTCATGGTGGGACTCACACTTGCAGAAGTGCTAGCAGTGGGATGAAACCAGAGCTGAACATGGGTCCATGGGTCTCTGAGCATCATCACTATAGAGTCACCACCAGGAAAAATGTTTCCCTTTTGGTAACGAAGAGGGGAAGAGACTTGAACTTCATTTAGAAGACTCTAGGTCAATGCTTTGTCCAGAGATTGTGGATCATTTGTGTGTCCTACCTGCCAGGAAATTGATAAAATATTTGGGATACTCTTCCTAAATAAACACATTTATCTGTTGGACAACTGCCTGCATGTGCTGGGAACCCATTGTCCTAAATTATCATCTCAGCCAAAGTGGGAGAACCCGTTAACTGTGCTCTTGGGCCAGAACTAGGACAGAGGCTGCAACTTAGAGCAGGAGTGCAGGAAGGTATATGTCCAAAACAGGGTTAATCAGTGGAGACAGAGCCATCGTCTTGGTGGGGAGAAGCAGGAAGGTCTTTGGTGAAGTGCTTGCAGAGTAAACAAAGGGAGGGTTTGGCAGGAGGTGGAAGCACATCTGTGCACACAGTCCACTCCCACCAAGGGAGGGTGTCAGCAGCACCAGCTGGGAGATGCTGGAGTTGTGTACTGCTCAGACCATGTCTGCCAGGTGATCCTCATCCCCTCTGGCATAAGGCAGCCATTCAATGCTGCCACCACCACTTTCAGAGAGGGACAAACCTGAGGTCTCATTCGTATAGACCAGACTGTAGAAAACCTCCAAGGCCCACTGTACCTCCTCCTGGTACCAGTACAAGTGGCCAAGCTTGTACTAGATGGTGGCTTCTGAACTGAATGAAATGTGTTGTGTTCATTGATGCAAAATGTCTTCTGCTGCCCAGGAGCTCATCTGGTACTGCACTGGTCCCATCCCATGCTGCTCTGGTCTCATCCATGACTGATGCTGTGCTGGTCCCATTGGTGCTGCACTGTTCTTGCTGAAGCCTGGAATGGAGCTGTCTCTGGTAGAGCAGGGATTAGGAAAGAAGAGCATTTTCTGAAGCAACCCCTTAAAGAGGAATTTAGAACTAGGGATTTCATGGCCACAGTTGTAGCTGCACTATTTAAAATATGGCCAGGCTGACACCTCTGTGACTAACTGCTGTATTTCCTCTGAGAAACATTATTCCTGTGCTTGCTCCTTTTTTCCCTCAGCATTTCTCCATAGGTTTGAAGGTAGTATTTAATTAGCATTTATTAATTACTTATTTACTATTTAAAGAATTCTCAGTGTTAAAGGAAGCAAATGAAAATGCTTAACTCTCTGGAGTTGTCTCTGGGACAGTCACATGGGAGATTCTCTGCGCATAACCACAGGCAGGAATGTTCTTGATACAGCAGTTTGATTCTCAAGACTCAGTTGTACCAGTGCATTTCAAGGAAGGGATGAGTCAACCCACTAAAGCTTATGCATCCTTGTCCTGTTGTGGACAGTTCACTGTAAGAAACCAGATGGTTCACAAAAGCCAATTGGTGACTCTCCTTGCTGCAGAGTTACAGGAAAACAGGTAGGGCAGCAGCAATGAAGCAAACCATTACAGCTCACATAAGAAATGCCCAAAACCTGTCTCTTGGCCTAATTTGGCTCAGAGATTTCCCAGGGAAATTCCAGGTCTGTGCAGCAAGGTACAGTGCAGTCACCTATGCTTCACAGGCAACCTTGTGGCCAGCATTGTTCTTCTTCAGGAGGAGCCAAGTGTGTTAGGTCCTCAACTCCAAGCCAATCTTAGTCCTGGGATTACTACATCCTACCAATCCCAGTTTTCCGCCAGAGACTGTATTTACATGTCTGAACTGCTGGGGCTTCATGTCTCCACATGGGAGATGAGAAGTGAGAACAAGGGTGGAACCAAAGCCGTGTTTCTCAGCTGATCCCCATGCTGGCACCATCTTTGTCCCGCTGCAGCAGGTGACTTCTGTGCGAGCACCCTCAATGTAGTTTGGTATCCTCTGACTGAAATCATCGATCCAGTTTTCAGCCTGGCACTAGGACAGAGTGGGTGCTTGCGTGGAACTCTTCTCTTACTTTTTCTTGTATCTGGAGCTTAACTTGTGTTGTAAGTTGTTAGGTGTTTCCTTGGGTTGGTGTCTGCATGTTTTGCAACATTCCTCAGAGCAGAAATAGCTGGAAGGTTGTGAAGAGCCAAGGACATGGCCAGAGTGGCAGAGGACTGCAGGTAGTGTGCTGAAAGGCAAGCTGTGTCTTTCAACCCAGTTGCTCCCCACAGCTGCCATGCAGTGTTTACATCCATCTAACTTATTTCCAGCTGCTTAAGAAAACAAATTTTACTTCTGCTTTCCTGTAGGGTTACATCATTCAAAGTTTTCCTTTCCTGTAGTTTCCTGAGCTGACCTGGACACTCCAGCCTTATCCTCTCACCCACCCCTTTCTGACTTCTTTACCCATCTTCTTTTCTCTTTCTTTGTATCTCTCCTTTGACTTTTATTTTCTTAAACCTATCCAGGCCTATCTGCTTTTGAAATCATGTGGTGCTGCTCTGGTCTGGACTGTGTCCAAGTGATAGATGCTTGACACTGATCTTGACACATTGATTAGCCAGAACAAGGTCTCATGAAGGTTAGAAGTGCACATATCGACAAACTCTTCCACTCCTTTTTTTCTTGTCCTGTTTTATCTTCTCACTTTCTAAGACTGCAGAAATTCCCCATACAGCACTATGCAAGGCTATTCTCCCTGAAACTAGTATGTAATCTCAACCAGTACTGGAGTAATTACTACCATCTTTAGAGCTCAAAGGTGATGCCTTATGTGAGGTCATTTATTACGATCACTGTCCAGGCTGTTCCAGAGGAAATTCACCCCTGACTACCTCAGCAAAGTTGCTTTTGGCTTCTTTACACTGTGACTTTGTCTTGATTAGGAAAAATGTTCGTTTAGGTCAGTCTGGCTGACCCGATTAGCAAAGCCTACTCAAAACGCAGTTAGCATTTTTCCTAGAATAGATGCAAAACATAATGCCTTCAGCTGAGTAATCTGTGTCAGGAGTTCCCCTGCAACAGGAATGTCAGGGCTCCCTTGGGAGGAACCTGGCAGCTAAGGCTGGAGGAGTGCTACAACTTGGGCCCGACACCGTGTTACACAGGAGGGAACTGGAAGCTGGTTGTGGACATTCCTATTGGATTGTCAGCATCCCTCCTGCAGGTGAGCTTTCTTACACCAATGCCCGAAAAACTTCCCCCGTGCTGACTCCCCACCACAGTGTCATGGGGTCACTGGCTCCTCCTCTCGATGGCATGGCATGTCCAGGGGGAGCATTGTAGCTCAAGAATAACCCATCTGCTGTTTGAGGCGCAGGGGATCTACCATGAGAACCTGCTCCTGGCTCTGCAATATTTGCAGCCCTCTCGCTACTCGGAGGAGAGCTGTCCCCTCCAGAAGGAGGAGGTAGAGGGAGACCAGGATGAAGAAGAGGACCCAGTTCCAGAGCCTCAAGAGTTAATTGTTGCATGTCAGAGCAGCTTGATGTTAAATGAGTCTGCCAAATTCATGACAGTTGAAGGAAGGAGATGGGCAGGTGCTTTTGGCTAAGCTCACTGCTGTCCCGGGGGGAGGGACTGCAAGCCAGGCAGCTCAGGGAGGAGGAAACCAGCTCTGACATTTGTAAAGACTGTTGATGGAAGGTTTCTTTCAAAGACTCTTCAGTCTCTCAATCTGAGAGTTCTTTGCCCAGGGACTGCTGGAAATGTGGCTCTTCTTTCCAAGCAAATGTGGCAGACTCTCAGAGTTGATGAGGTGCTGTTGAGCCACAAATACTGAATTGCCAATTGAATGATGTTGGGTTTGTTTTTGTTGTTTTTCCTGTCTTTATGGACAGTGGTGCACTGAGGTTGTTGGGAATGGGAGAACTGTATTTTAGTCCCAGCTCTGCCAGTTTCTTTGTGTGTGATCCTCAGGGTGCCACTTGCAGTGATGCAGCTTTTGCTCACTATAAAAAACTGCACATCCTTATTCTTACTGAAAAGGAGCAGCGTCATCAATGGGTGAAGCAGATTAACAAAAACTAAGACTGGAGTGAGGTTTCTAGTAAGTATCTGCCAGGAAAGGTCCATAGGAGCTATTACTTTGCTTCCCTGGTTGGACTCTTTTTGAATGACTTTGCAACTATACATGATACTTGCCACATTTTCAGTTTGGCTGATCTATTCTCCACTGATATCCCAGCTATCCTTCACCCCTCTCCTGTTCCTTATCCCTGCAGACTGCACGTGTCTCCTTCTGACCTCAGATACTTCAAGCTAATCCAGAGTAATCTTTCTGTGTCAGTATGAATGACTGCGTTGGTCAGCATCAGGATTTGAACTAAAGTACTTTTGGCCCATGCTGTTGCTGGCCTGACCACTCTGGGCCTTACTGAAAACCAAACAATTTGTGCTTTATAAATCCAGTGAATGGACTGTACTCATACCTCATCCTCCACTGTGCAACCAGATCCTGGCTTGGGCACAAAACCTAACTTCTCCCTCAGTTTGGTGCAACTTGCTGAGAGCACCCTGTTACATTTTTGCCCCAAACTGCTGCATGGTCAGTGCTGGGCTGAGTTCCCAGGCTCCCAAACTATGTCTCTGCTGGTCTGTAAACGAGAAGGAGGTAACAAGCTGAAAATACCAGAATGTCATGGCTTTATCAGTCCCTAGCAGGACATTCAAGACCCATGTCAGTCCCTCCTGCTGCTCAGTGCATGGTTTTGCACTTTCCCTTTCTTTGGAGGTGCCTTTTCTTCACAGTAACTCTGTCTGGCCTGTTGTAAAGGATCACCACCATCCATTGGGAAGAGTGATGCAGAGTGATGCTTTTCCATCCTCTGGTGCTTCTCCTACTCTTCGGGTTTTGTCAAATATAGTTGGCAGCAGTCCAGCAGCTGGATTAGCAGTAATTAATGAGCAAATGGCCTGCGGCCCTTTTTCAGACCTGGCAAAGCGCATACCTTTCACTTTTTTCTTACATGGTTTTGAGCCCTTTTTTATCATGCTGGGAGAGAGCTGAGTAGCAGCAGATGTTGCTCTGGTCAATGCTGGGGACTGAACAGAGGCTGGTGCACTCCTTTCTTTGCTGATAATTAGTACCAGGGTGGTAGGTAGAGGATGCTAGCTAGCTAGGACAGCAAAACTGTTTTCTCCCTTCCCTTGTAGCTGCAGGCACCGCGAGCAGTCAGTGGCAGCTGTAAGCAGCTGGGGTGAGCTGCAGCAGAGCAGGAGCAATGCTGATTTCTTAATTTTCCTGCATGCTGCAGGCTCCAGGGCAACAGCCCTTGCAACCTCCTCCTTTGTGACCTGGAGCTGAAGTCCGAGGTGAGGTGAAGGCACACATTACTGTGTCAAGCTCAGCAGCTACACAGTGTGGTGGGGTCACCCAGCAGCCTTAACGCCTACAAGTAAGTGCCAGAGACCCATGTCCAGACCAGTTGCCCATCCACTAGTCTCAGATGCCTTTCTGATATTTGATGAAATTGAATTACACAGAGTTGTCAGAGGATTTATTTACTTATTCTGGGAAAGGGAAGAGTGAAGGATGCCAGAAGGGATGGAGAATAGGGAAAAAAAGAGGGAAGAAAAACCAAAGACAAGAGAGGTAGCTGTGCAGTTAGCATTCCTGAGCCATCTGGACCTGTTGGCATGGCCCCATCTGGATGGGCTCACATGTTCATCCACAGCATGATGTAATCTTCATTGTCCAGCATTTGATTTTTCTCCTTGTGCTGGATGGCCTCATATCTAGTACATGTCTGGAGAGGGCATTTTGATTTCCTGTTGCTATTTGTGGACTTTTCCTGGCCGATCCTCAAGAGCAGCTCAGGCGGTTTGCATTCCTCAAGCAGAAGCAGCAATGCCACCCTGCCGGCGGGAGCGCAGGCCAGCTGCAGCCAGCCTGCCAGCCTGGGAGAGGCAGCCCTGCACGGGGAACCAGCTGTGGTTTGCACCGTGCTGCTGCTGGAGACAGAGAGAGAGTGACACCTCTGCCTGGTGCCTGGACCGCGGCAGCTGAGCTCCGGAGTCGGCTCAGCCTTCAACACCAGCACAGAGAGGGCTGGCGGGACTGCTGGATGCTCGTGGGCTCCCCTGCCCTGCTGGATCTTGCAGCAGGACAGGAGGGAGGAGAGTTTTACTTGACCCAAGACCTATCCCTCCCTTTGGTAGATGTGAGTAAAAAGCAAGTGATGATCTCAGTCCCTCTTCTTTACAAATGCCAGCACCAGAGAACACCAGGGCTCTTGGCTGCCCTGTGAAGCAAGTGAGCTTCCCAGCACATAGGAAGGGAGGCTGGGAAGGACCTGGTCTGACATTGCCAAGTGCTCACTCTTGATAGTGGAAGGCCTGTCATCCCCTTCCCTCCATCACTCAGTGCCATTTGCAGGAGGCAGTGCAGTCTAGTCGGAAGGATTCACTCAGGTTCCCACCATGTTCTGTGGGAGACAGCCATGCCTCACCAAGATCAGCCATCTCTTTTTTTCTTGTGGAAATGAAGAAATGAAGAAGATTTGTACGTCTGCCTCCTTAAGAGCACGCTGTTTGAAGGTCTTTAAGTCACAGGAGCCACATAGGAGCCAAACAGCCTTCTTCACTACACATACTCGATGTGTAGAGGGGCAAACATCTGAGCCATAGGTCCCCTCCTGCTTTTGGAATCAGAGCAATTCCCATCCTCCTGCATGGTTGGGAAAGTCTGAGATGCTCAGAGGATGAAGATGGGATTTCTCTACCATGTACCACTGCTGCAAGCAAACCTCAAACCCAGCAATATGAGGGCCTGCTTCAGATTATGCCATTCTCCACTCTGACTCAAGATGTGGGTAGCAATGATGATATATTAGGCAACAGTTTGACCTGAGCATCCAGTACTCCCTCCCTCACAATGCCTCATCCTGCCCACATGCCTGCCTCCCTTAGCTTTGTTTCCTCCAGGGGCTTGAGAATGGGGAAATTGAATGCAATAACCCCCAGGGAGCAAAATTATTTTCAGCAGAGAATCCTGCTGCCTGGTTCAGAAGTCGTCCTGTTTGCACGCGAAGGGAGCGGGGCTTTGCTTTCATAATAACCCAGGGACAGCCTGTCCACCAGGGATGGACTCCCTGGAACCACAGAGCTGAGCTTTTCCACCCAGCTCAGCTCTGTTGAGTGAGAGAGTAGCTCTGGAAAACGATGGCCTCTTTTAAAACCAATTGGCAAAACTCTTGCATCTCTCCTGGGAATGGGCCAGGGATTCTGAGTCACTGCTTGAGTGGGTTGTGGCCAAGGTAGTCGTACCCAAGATATTAAGTGAGAGGGGAGAGATCCACCCAGGAGTGCCAGCAGAAAGAGAAATAGTCATGACCATAATTAATAATAACATAATGATGAAAAGATTCAGAAATGCACTGCCCACTCCAAAAATAAAGTTTGAGGACAACTCAAATGTTGTAAAGAAAAGAGAGGAAAGAGCCGAGAAAGACCGCCAAGGCCTGCATGTCAGCTGCAATGCAAGGAGTCCCGTCCAGCTGGCCTGGGTTCAAAGAGCTCCTATTGTCCAACAGCATTTCCAAGACACCATTCAAAACTTTCAGAAAATGAACCCAAGATGCAGGGTGAGATTTATCACACAATAAAGGCAAGCCAGATGTGTGCACCCTTTCAGAGAGAGACAGGAGGAAGGCGAAGGAGGAGCGAAGCAGGGGAGTATCAAGCAGCAGAGGCATGAGGGAAGAGTTGGCATGAGAAGGCCTGGTGCTGTGAGGATCCAGGCAGGAGCAGGGGACTGCATCTGTGCTGGGACACATACTGGGCACTTGTGAAGGGTTTCCTGTGTATCGAGAACACCATACTTGGGAAAATTCACTTAGCATCAAGGTTAAGGGACAAAAAGGGAAGATCTCACTGATGCTTTTTTTCTTTTGTTGCACATAAAACCATGATGGATACTAAGAGGTTGCTTCTTGTCCTGAATTATCTATCTGCAAAATAAGGCCCTGTCTGAAAGGATGTCCAGAAGCCAAACCACTGTAGATTTTATCTTGATTTTCTAAGGCTCACACAGTCTTCATTATTGCTTTGCAGCACTGGCCACCATGGCAGGGCTGTAACTTCTTTTGCCACAGGAATCACTCACTTCCACCTGTGATTTGATTATGTTAAAATCTATTTAACATAATCAAATTATAATAAAAGCAATTAATTACACAGAAAGATAATTTAATCTTTGAATATGCTGCTAACATGGAGTTACATGACTACAACCTGCCATCATTAGATAACTCCTCAAGTTCTCCCTGCCTACAGAACAACCCAGCAGGGTGGCCATGCCATACCACACTCCACAGATTAAAAGCTGACTTGGATTTGTCCTCAGGAAAATCTCTGGTAGTAAGGACTAGTTCATCCAAGAGCAAAAAGCCTGAGAAAACATTTCGGAGGCTTAAGCTAGAAAGTCCCTCTTTGCAATGACTCATTTGTTTGGTGACTGTATTTCTCTTCTACAACAGTTGGTTGTTTTTTGGGTTGTTTGGTTTGGTTTTTTTTTTTTTTAAAGGGCTGGACTTATCTGGAGCCTTTAAACTGAGCTCAGATGACGAATTTGAAGCAGGAGGCACTCAGCTCTGTAAGGAACCATATTTGATTATCAGAGGGGTTCCTCTAAACCCTAAAATCCATGAGGCCATCCATCATCTCCCTTGTCCAGGGATGTCCAGAAAATGGATTCCCAAATCCACCAGCTTCTGCAGAGACCACTCCAATGTTGGGGTGCAGATGTCTGCTTGATCTCAGACACAGGAGCTTTCACAGCAGGAGTTCAGGGCATAATAGGTTTCCTGGCTTCAAAGGAACATGGGATCTTTTCTTCTCAGAAACTTCTGACATTACTTGGTACATGATACCATGCATCTCCACATTTCAACTTCTTTTTACCACTTACAGGGTCCTTGGCTGCTGGGTCTTGTTGTGGAGAAGTCTGGCTTGAAGAAGGGATAGCTGGAGAGCTGGGTGTTGGGAAAGGGTTTTCATAGTCTTCCTTTTTTCCTTCAGCTGTGATTTTCATCCCATGGTTGAAGTGACTGCCTGATCTCTGGCCAGTCAGACATCCATCCTTATCTTCGGAAATGCGGGGCTTTCACCCCTGGTTCACCAGCATCACATCTTCATTCTACCCCAGGATGGTGTTAATCCAGGCTACCCCAGTAGTGACAAACAGTCTGAGAGGTGTTACTGCTCTTTGTGGCCTAGGAAGGATTTCCCTGTTCTCCAGAGACTCTGATTTTTGCAGCTCCACTGCTGAGGTGAAAATGATACCCTCAGCACTGGAGCTGAAGTTTAATTTCCTATCTGCTGCTTAGGGCACAGATTTTCCACTGAGATATTGGCAGAAGGTCAGAAATCTGCATTCCAAGTTGAATTGCTTTGAAAACTGTCCTGGTGCAGGACCCTGTTCAGTCTGCTGCTTGCAAAACCCACCTCTTGCCCAGCCTGGCCACTGAAGAGAGTCCCAGCTCTTGCTCTCTCAAGATTTTGCATGAAAATCCCTCACATCCTTGAGTCATAAATCAGCTGGCCCAGACTTAGTTGCTCTGTTAAGTGCCCTTTACAAAGGCCTAAGGAATGAAAGCCACCAGTAATGTTTGGTATTAGCTACATGCCTCAGTTTTTGGACTTGAACAGAGTACAGCTCTTCCTCTTTCAAGGCCTGCTTTTCTTTATGGGTCTCCAGGGACCTGCCAGGGGACAAAATGTGAATTATCTCCGATTTTGCTCTCTGAGCACTAAAGAGAAACAGTTTCAATGAAACAAATGAAGATGATTGTAAAGATAATTCAGACCTTTCCTCTTTCTCTGGTTATCTCCCAAAGCAGATTTCCTCTATCTCCCAATGTGCCTTTCTTGTTTCTTTCTTGCAAGATGCAGAATAAAAGGCCCATAATGGCATGGGGCTGACAAGCTGTGTAAGAGCAGAGATCTGCCAACTCTGGCAGCTTCAGCTCCATACTGGGCAGGGCCAGAAGCTTCCAAAAAAGATGGAAGAAATGGTGGAGTGGCATTTATTCCAATTTATTTTGGTTATTGAATAAACATTCCCATCCCACTGAGTGGTGACCGGCTTGAGCAGTTGCACCTCTCTAATTTATTTTTAATTGTATTGAATGTTCATGGTGCATTTCATGTCGTTTGGTGATGCTGTGACATGGTTTCACATCAGCATGGCAGTATAGTTCACAGAGAGTCACAAAGAATAAACCAGTATTTTCTTTAATTTGCCCTGCCTGCTGTCACACTGTGCATCCCTCACCATTAAGCTGAATTTTTCTCTTAACTGCCCAGGCAGACATGCCACACACAATTAAATCCATGTAGGCTTTTCCCGGGTAGATTCACCTCTGGATTTGCAGGGCTGGGCTAGGGATGCATGCCTCGGTTGTACAGACACGGCTATGGACACCCAGTTGTGTTCTGGCTGCTGTGCCTCTGTGGGGATTGAGGAGGGGTGGATGGGCTCTGCAAAGGACACACCTGGGTGGAGGTGGATCAGGTTAACACAGCAGACAGGGCCTTCCCAAAAATGATGGATTATATTTTCACACATAAGGACATAAAGTTCACATGAGCTCCAACCCCCAGATGCTACAGCAGCTGAAAGCCCCATCATGGTGTGGAGTTAGGGTGTCACTGGGAGCCTGCTGCAAGTGCAGCTGAGGCTGCCGTGCTCACACAAACAGGCAAAGCACCAATTCAGCCAACACAGCAGAGATCTGGGGACAGAGATGACTATATAGCTTCTCTCTCTAAGGGCTACTGCTCGTGTGAAGTCTCTGCCTGGAGACTGACCTTGGCTTGGGAAGGAGCAAAGAAGAGGAAGAGACCCCTGCCAGCTTGCCCAGGGATACCTGCATCCCCATGGAGAACAGCTCCTACGCATCTCTGTTTGAACACAGCCCAGCTGCCACCACAATGGCTTAGAAATAAGGGCGGCTTTGTTTTGTAGCAAGCAGGTGTCTTCAGTTCTCCAAGCTCAAAAAAAGCCTAGAAGGACAAGCTTTTTATTTACCTTTCACAGACTCCCAGAAATTTACCCCAAATCTTCTGCCAAATCAGGGTTAAGAGCAGCCGATCCAAATGTTTCATCCTGAGAGGGTTGTGTCCAGTTCTGCGTATGGTTTAAGTCCTGCTCTAATTTTTTTTTATCAGAGTCAGCTGCAAGGCAGTTGTAAGCCAAAGGAAATTTGGGACATTCATTGCATATGTAGCATACACACAGCAAAAGCATGCTGAAAAGCAGAGGCATTCCTTTTTATCCTCCAGAGTGCCGCTGCTTGGAGGAGAGGTGCTCCTATCTGTAGATTCAGCTAGTCTTATCCCATAGGCATGTAGCTGCTTTCCACTCCAGGCCAGTGGAGCCCGTTTTGCTCAAGGGGAGGCTGCTATTTCCCCCTCCTCCCTAGCACATGCATATCTGCTCTGAACCTGGCACCCATAGGTGGTGGGAGGGCACACAAATGGCCACATCGCTGTGGCCACACTGCAATGCCACTTGTCTTGTGAATCACCTCGGCCTGGATTCTGTGCTGTTCCACAGTCGTTCCCCTTGCAGGGCACTTCCAATCTCTCCCACATCACCACTGCCCGTGGTGCTGTGTGCCGGCTGCTAATCCCCTTTTATGCTGAATACACTGGTGCCAGGTGTGGAGACACCAGCGTCCATGACTTTAGCAGCACTCAAAGTCCTCCGTTGGGGCCGCTGGGAAACCCAGTCACAGGCTAGCCGATTTCAACTTTCCACAGACCTTTTACTCCCTTCTTTTCTTTCTTTCAGGGGCAGAAACATTCAAGTTAAAGACTTAACTTGCCCTCTCCCCCTGCGCCTGGTGCCTCCCGAGGTTCTCCCCAACAAACTGCAGGCTTGTGAACTCTGAGCTGGATATTACGCGGCTGCAATCTCAGCCACGGAATTTCCATGCGGTCTGTGTTGTGCACATGCTTTGTAACAATATCACCCAACTCCGCCAGCTGATGGCTTTGTCCCCCCTGCCGGGGTTGTAGGGCAGGACGGGGGGAAACCACGAAGCCTTGCTGCCTGCCAGGGAGGTTACGGCAAGCCGCGGGAGCCGTGTGTGCCGGAGGGGCTGTGGCGATGTTCCCGAGGCGCTCCCCGTAACGGCATCCCGGGATGAGCGGGACCGGCCCGCGCCGCTCCGTCCTAACCCTGCACTCCTCCCNCCGCTCCCCCGCCGCCCGCGCCGCTGCTGCGCCCGGCCTGGGCCCCGCGCCCGCCATCGCCCTCCCCCGGCTGTGCCTTGAGCCGCCGACGGTCCCTCCTAGGTCCTGTGGCGCCTAGCGCTGGAAATTGTAAATCCAGGCCCTTGGCACGGATGCGCGGTGGAAGGAGGTTTCCACAGCGAGTTGCGCCTGAGCCTTGCGGGGACAAGAGTAGGCTCAGGGGAGAGCTTATCACTCTCTACAAGTACCTGAAAGGAGGTTGTACCCAGGTGGGGGTCAGCCCCTTCTCCAAGGCAGCTAGAGATGGGACGAGAGGACGTAGTCTTAAACTGCAGGTTTAGGTTGAACGTTAGCAATAATTTATTCAGAAAAAGGGTGATTAGACATTGGAATGGACTGCCCAGAGAGGTGGTGGAGTCACCATCCCTGGAGGTGTTGAAGGAAAGACTGGCTGTGGCATTTAGTGCCATGTTCCAGTTGACGTGGTGTTCAGTCATAGCTTAGACTCAATGATCTCAGAGGTCTTTTCCCGCCTGAGTGATTCTGTGATTCTACGATTCTACAGACAGCAGCAAATTCTGGGCCGAGTTCCAGATCAGGTTCAGTCAAACCCTGCCACCCTGGGGTGTCTGGAGTGCTTGATGCACCATACTCCCAAGGTTGTGATGCTGAAAGTAATCTCAGGTGACTTGGGCATTGATGCAGTGCCTGGGAGAGACAAGGGTGCTGCTGCTCAGGATGCTGTCCTGCTGGAGGGGAATGACAGTGGCGTTGACAGGTGCTTTGGCCTTTGGTGCTTTGGCCATGCCATGCAGAGAAGCAGCAACAGCAAGGGGGTAGCAGGTCAGTGCCAAGCTGTCCAGGCACACCAGGGGCCTGGGCAGACCAGGCATGGAGCAGCAGGGACCCGTGATATGTGAGGTACAAGAGCAATACGGGTTCAGGATGGAGGAGCACCAGAAGGGTGGCAGCCAAGGGGTGGTTGGATGATCACTTGTGCCCCTTGGGGTGTACATGCACTGACTGGCTGTGTGGAGAAGTGTGCACAGCGTCTGTCTATCCTGCCTGAATCTTGTTAACACCGTTGAGAACTTCACTTTCATAAGGTCTAAAATTCTCTGCATTTTAAAGAGAGGAGAAGGACTGTCTGGAGTGTATGGGCTCTTCTTTCCTGGAATGTGAAGAAAACCTCGGCTGTGCAGCTGGAGTGCAGGGGTCTTCATTCCTTAGTGAAAGCAGAGAAGGGAAATGCAGATGTCACAGCTGGGACAGGAGATTTATCTTGGCAAGCAAAGAGGAAAAAATTTTCAAAAAGAAAAGAGAAAACTCAGAAGAATCCCCTCCCCATCTTCACTGCCTGCCAGCACGAGCAGAACCTCCAACCTGCAAAGGCCTTTCGTCTCCTGGGCCTGGGCTGCCGCCCAGCTGGATTAGCCCCTCACTGCTTTCTCTTTGGAGCGAGACCATTGTGGTGGGACGAGAGAGGCTGTGAGAACCAGGCTGATCCTGAAGGGAGACTGTGTCCAAACAACTCAGCTGGAGGTGGGAAGGGGAAAGTCACAGTCAAAGAATGGAAGCATGAAAGGGAAAAGGAGGGACAGATGCAGCCAGGAGGAGTACAGAGAAATGGATCCAGGGGGAGGAAGTCATCACCTCCTCAGCCGTGCATGGTGCCACTGGGCTACAAGAGTGCTACCTTAAGGCATCCCATGTGCAACCAGGCAGGGGAGAAGGCTTAGTGCCTCAGTCTCTGCTTGGGGCCTCCAGAGTTCTAACACCAGCTCTGGGTGGGGGTATGTGTAGAGCTTGCATTTGGATATCTGGATGCCTTACATTAGCTCCCAAGATAACTGTTGTACAACAGGAAAGGGTGTATGAATGAGAAGTGCACGCACGCACATACAGTGTGCTATTTAGACAACCCTAAGCATGAGGTCAGGATGGAAACATGTGGTGAAAATATGTTTGGAAGAGTCAGTGCCTATGTCGATCACCAGGAGTGGGAGGGAGCAGAAGCTGGGAGCTGACAGATTTTCACTCTCTCCCCATGGCTGAGGTGGCCTCAGCTCAAGCAGATTCTCCTGTGGCACCAGAACAGGTTAAGGCTCTCTGTAGGGCCTAGAGGTGCAATGGTTGTTGCCTCCCCATACATGTGCACACTGGCTCATCCTCTTTGGGCACTGCCTCCCTGTCCTCCTAGAATTTGAGGGGGACAGGCAGCCAGAAATCAGCCTTGGATCAGGAAATCCAGCACATCCTCGCCATTGCGTTTCTGTCCCTTGGCTGCCCCCTCCCTGACCGCTCACTGGTAATACAGCTTTGGAAACACATCTCGTGCTATTTCTTGGCTTTGGAGCATAGTTAGAAGGAGAAGGAAGGAGGGTGTGAAAGGGAGGGGAAGATAACAGGAGCGAATAATGCAAAATGAGACTGTGCTGTGAGCTTTGTATCCCATCTGGAAACTGTTTTCCCTCAGTACACTGCACACCCACTCCCTCTAGGCCAGGATGGTAAGGGTCAAGTTTCCCAGCTGACTGGTCCCCCTTGCTTAAGCTAGGCCCATCTGCATGAAAGCTACTTGAAATATCTTAAAGGAGAATCTCAACAGAGTTGCAGAGTCCTTCATTGTCACAATTAGAAACTCTCGACCAATCCTCTGAGGAGCAGGAGCTGGCTGATCTCAGCCTGGTTGGAAGGCACTCTCAAGGAGTTTTGATCTTGAAGAGGCTGTGAGAGGATGAGGCTGTTGTGCTTGTGTATCTTTGTCCATCCCACCTTCATTCACATCCAAGTTCCATGGACTCTTTCTTGGACCTTCCCTGGTCTGCTGAGACCTTTGTTGCCATCGTGTTGGCAAAAGTCTCCCCAAAGCCCAGCACAGTCATGTAATTTTGTGGCAGCACATGAAGACCTTTAGCTGTACTGGCCCCAGCCTGGGTGGGAACGGAGGGCTAGTGACCACCCAGCACTTTTTTTGGCATGTTACATTCCACCAAGGATAAAGCTACTGTCCATTTAGTCAGGTAATAAACCTGCTTCTCTTTTAGTGCTCCGAAACTTGGAGCAGTGACCCTGCCATGTGCCGCTGTGATCTACACAGCCCTGAGTCACCATATCCTAGGACACGCAGTTCCCTGAAGCCTCTCTCACACATGCAAAGCAAGAGTATGGCTGAAGTTTTTTCTGCATTTTGCCAGATAAGTGCAGCTCCCAAAATTAGGCTGGGTGGGACAAAATTTGCATATTCTGGGTTAACAGGCTCAATCTAAACTAATTAGTAGTGATTTTGATGGCATCTAGCCAAGATAAACTGGTTGCCCCTCACTGTGTCCATCACAGTCAGATCTTGACAAGAGGACACTCTTCTTACCATGTGGTTGCATGCACAGCTGTCTTATACTAATTAGAAATCTAAAATTAACAATACCTGTTGGCTTCAGGAAAGAACAGAGCCAACCCAAGAGACCCAGTAGTCTTCCTGGGATGTGGTGACAGCTTCCTGCTGGTCTCATAGTTTCCATTGTGGGTAGAGCCAGCTACAAAGCCATGTTATTATTTTTGTTTGCTTTACCCTTCCTTCTGCTGCTTTCCCTTGCCTCTTGCCACCTTCTTTGAGTAAAATAACGATCTCCAGCTTTGTGTCAGCTCTAGGTGCTCTCCCTCCTTGAGGCTGTTGGATCCTTGGTGCCCCCTTTAATAATAACCATAGTTATTGCCAATCTCATAGGCCAGTTCCCTTCTCTCCACCATCTGTGTTTGAAGATGTTGGACTGGTATATGTGTGAGTGATGAGAGCTGAAACAGGCTGCTTTGATGAGAAGGCTTTGTCAGTATTTAGTTTTCCTGGAGGATAAGACCTAGAAGCCCAGAGAGGGGTAGATGCCCCAGCATTTCTGGATTCCCAGGGAGGGGTGCAAGTTTCATTCTCCACTCATCACCCATGTTTTTCCTGTACCGTGCAGTAGGTCTCTGTCTCTTGGGAGAGAATGGTCTCTTGGGGACCGGAACTCCTGCCCCCCTGGGAGAACAGTGTTGCCTTCATCCTCATTTCCAAACAGTGAGGTCTTCCAGCAGTAAGTCTGCTGTGCAGTGCCTAAAAGAACCAGAAACCTGAAATTGCTCCTGCCAATGTTGGTGCCTGTGTTAAGGCTCTGATACTCAGTCCCTTGCACTCGTTACTCATCTCTCACCCCTCAACAGCTGCTGGGGTGATTTTTTTAGTTTCGAAGTAAAGCCAGAGGCGCATCTCCGCCTCTTCCCTCTAGGTAGGTTTGTCCAACAATGGAGAGATTGTTGACTGACCGAGGGATCGTTGTTCTAAATGTGGGTGGGATGCTGCTAAAAGATAATCTGTGTAACTAATGCATGAGTGCATTTTCTTGACTCTCTTCAATCTCACCTCTGCCTTTGCTAATGCACAGTTGTGAAAGAAATTGGAAGCACGTGGCAGCATCACAGACAGCTCTCCCCACAGCTGTCCATCCAGCTCTGCTTCTCTTGCATTGCTACACAGTGGTTCTAGTTTTGATGGTCACAACACCAAATATGATTTGAGCCCAGCTCTGCTGTGTCATGGTGCATTGGCAGCCAGCACTCTGAATCCCTTCACTTTTCTGTGGTTCTCGCCCTTACCATAAGGCTATCATGTTCACATCCTGTGTTTGCTTGCGTTGTTTAGAGAACACAAGACAAAGAACAGCTGTTACATGAGCAGGCACTCTCTGGGGTTAATGCTCTGGACTCCAAACTCTTTATCCTTCTGTGCTGTAGGATAGGACAAAACCTGGTTTTCCAGTGCTTTTTAGATAACTATCTAACCCAGTTGCATCTGCTGACTCAGCTCCCTCTGAAGTTACACTCCCCACAGATGGTAGGTGTTTTCTGTTACTTGATTCAAGTGCAAAAATGCTCCTAGGCAACTTGGAAATGGCTGGCTAGATTTTACCAAGCTACCCCACCAAGTCTGCTTCTGCTGTGGGAACAAGTGGAGAAAACTTTAGCCCAGACATTGCAGGGAGGGCCTCAACACTAGGATTTAGCATGAGTGTGCCTTCTCCACCCTACTTGCACATGCATTTTCTGGTCTCTTGGGAAGCCTTGGATGGCCATGTGTTGGGCTGTCACTCCAGGCAGTCAGAGGACAAGTGGGGAGGAAGTGAATGGAGAGAAATCTCATGTCAGGCAGAATGCAGGTGGCAGGGACTCCACCCCCACTTCCAGCATGCTCTGTGAGCATCTGAGGTTTTAAATTGAGCAGCTGAAGGATGATGTTGGAGGGTGAAAGGCACTGACATGTTGGAGATTGCTGCCGCTCACCATCTCCCTCCCCTGCTTGGTGGGAAGTGTGGGTCTGTTCATCTAGAGCCTACTTACTCCCCAGCCTCACCCCAGGAGCTCTGACAGCCAGTGGAATGTTGACAGAGTGGTACTGTGCTCAGGTAAAACAAATATACCTTCCAGTAGGAGCAGGAACCTACAGGCTCCAGCATCCGGGGTCCTCTGGCCACCTCCTGCCTCAGTCCTAGCACTGGGGAAAGAAAGGACTGCACACACCCCATGCTTCTCTAGAAGCCAGGCTCTCTCCTGAGCTGAGCACTCGCACTGGAATTCATTGGCGTTCATGTCTCCACTCTAGGACCTACGTGCTTTCTCCCACTCTCATTCATACCCTGTTGCTCTTGGTATTTCAGTGTACTGCTTTCAATGCCTTTCTGCCCACCGAGATGCTTTTCCAGGCAGGGGGTGGGGGAACGGACCCAGTCTGACTCTGCTGAGCTCTCTCCAGTTCATTTAAGTTACACAGTTCTGTCTGTGTAATATAGTCACTTGAATCTATCTGTCTTTTCTTTCCTCTCCCTGAGCCAGAAGCCTCAATCTGCCAACAAATGGGATAATTTTTCAGCTGGTGTTTGGCAGCCATCATTTTTCTCCCTGCCCAACCAATGCTTTGTTGTAGCAAATGGAAAAGTTAGTGATTTGACTTCTGAATAGGAGGATATGCCTCAAAGGAAGCAGGTTCCCTGTAGCATCAGGAGCTCAGCTCCGCAGCAGCACTGGCCAGATTTACTGACTGTTACTGGAATGATTAGTGGAATGATTGTTTGTTGTTAACAGCCCATCTGTAGTGTTTAAACTTCATCGGGCAGCTGAATTTCACAGGCATTATCTGGCTGAAGTACAGCCTCATATGGTCCACAGAGGGGCTGTTAAATCCCAGAGGAAATGAAATACAACAGGGGGCCTTCCTGTTATGTTGATCCAACTGATCTTTTTTCTCTGATAGAAATCAGCAGCTGGGTTGATGTTCTCTGGGGCATCAATGTGCCTATTGCTGCTGGCAGAGAACATGAAAAAGTGTCTGTCACCAAGGACAGGTGCTGAAGACCATGACTTTCTGTCACACTTAGATTTTATCATCACAGGAATTTCTTTCCTTGTACTCTATTTGTTTTGTTGTCACAGTGAAATGATATTTGGAAGACACAGATAGATACTCACGAAGGAAGGGGGAGATAAGATAATGTAGAAAAGTTTCATGAGTGTTTGTGACATAGATAAACATTCAGTGATGTACAGCAAGCACATCCTTTTCTATCTTAATTCAAGGTGTTTTTGTCAAACTGATGCAGGCAAGGAATAGGAACTGCTTTTTCCAATGCAAAAAGGGCTGATGCTGAGGTTTGACTCTCAGTGCAGAGGAAGGCTCTCAGATCCCTCTTGGAGCTGACACTAATGCTCTTTCTCACTTTGTCTTTCCTCAGCATTTCTCAGAGAATCTGGATCACTTCTCTGACAACATGGAGGATTTCTCCAACGACCTCTTCAGCAGTTTCTTCGATGACCCAGTACTGGCTGAGAAGAACCCTCTGCTGGACATGGACCTGGATCCACCCACTCCAGGCATCCAGGCAGAGCACAGCTATTCCCTCAGTGGAGACTCTGCTCCCCAGAGCCCCCTCGTGCCTGTCAAGACTGAAGATAATGCTAACGGTGAGCATGAGATGTGCACACTGCACAGCTTTGGGCACATCTGTTAGCAGAGGCTCTGGCTGGCTTTCATATCTAAGGACAAACTGGCCGTTCCTTGGATTTGCGCATGGCTAATCCAGGGAAGAATTTGATTTGCCGTTGTCAAATACAGCCCACATTTTTCCCTTCCATTTGTGCTCTGATAGTCACATTACTCCTCTGCTGGGCTTACTGTTATTTACGAGGATGATAATTGGCTGTGGCTCAGCGTGCTGCCAGCTTCTGGCAAGCAATAGGCAATGTCTTTTTAGGACCGTGCAAACTTGGGTGTGGATGCCCTAGATCCAGCTCCATTTTGGCATCAGGCAGCAGGGTTTTGGCTTGCACATAGGAAGCATGAGTCTCTGGCTGCAACCAGTGCTGGTACATGTGGAAAGCTAAGTGGCTTCTTTACCAGCAGATCTTTTAGGAGGAGACAGAGAGGAACAGTCATTTCAAAACTTATTTTTAAAACAATTCATTTCAGGATAATTTATGATGGCTGGGTATTTTTAGAGCTGTCCTTGCAGAGAGTCCTGTAATTTGTGGGATTGTGTGGGTGTCCCAACAGCTGATGGACACCAGGCTGCCTGAAAAAGCAGTGGCACAGGCTCAGTATACACAGAAGAAAGCTATTCCTTTGAGCAACAGTGAGACCTGGGACAGAGTCTTCCCTCTCATGGCTAGGAATGATCCCAGCTTTCTGGTACAAATGCCAAGGCAGAAGGAGAGAAGGCTGGCCTCTGCTGCCTCTTTGGTCCTTGAAAAGGCACAGCCATCTGCCACGTTCCTTAGGGGCATCTCAGAGAGGTGCTGGGAGAGAGGCTTATGGCAGGCCAAACAGCTCTGTCTTAGTACCAAAAAAGCTTTCCATTTGCATTTGTTTTTCCTTAGTTTTAACCCCAGTACAGTCTTGGAGGGGGTGACTAACAAAAAAAACCCAAACCCAAACCAGCATGAACAAATAATCACAACTTTGTTTTGCCCCTGAAAATGAATAGGAGGAGATAAGACTTGAGAATGAGAGAAGCAAAAAGGATGCATTTGTAGAAAGCAGTGAAATGAAGACTGCCTGCATGAAGCTATCTCAAGGACTCCTCTCTGAGACACTTAGCACCACTTCGCCTTCTCTCCACTGTCTGCACATGCCCTTCCTTCAACAGTCATGTCTCAAAGGCAAGACCGTGACTCTCTTGAATGGAGTGTGACACTGATCCTTGGGCAGAGGCCAGCACAGGGTGTACAGTGCATAACCCAGGAGACTTTGAGATGGGCCTGGCACTTGCTCTCTGAGAGTGCAGATCAGTTTCGTAAGGGAGTAAGGCCTAGCACTAAAATGGCAGGTATAGGAGTATCCATGCACCCAGTCCTGCAGCTAGATAATTCAGCTCATCTTTCGAGGGCTTTCTTGGCTCATAATTGCATATGAGTCATATTCTAGCGAAACCCTGAGTCAGGTCCAGTATTTGCAACACTGTGCAGTCCTTTTGGCACAGCTCCATCCAGTTTCAGTCCTTTTAGACATTCAGTTCAAATTAATGACCCAGAAATGGTTTTTCTTTAACATTAAGCAAGCTCTGCTCAGTCTGCAGAGCTCCTCAGGAATGCCCCTGCTCTGTCTAGGCTTGGAGCTGGCTGAGGCTTGCTTTTTATCAGCTTTCTCCCAGCTTTTCTGCAGATCTCCAAAACTCTTCCAAATCCTACCCCTTCCCACATGGTTCCCACTAACACAGGTCAGCTAGGGCAAGCCACTGGGTGCACTGTGACCCTGCTTATCAGTGGAGTCTGCTTTCCAGATGGCTTGTGCATACTGACTGGCTGCTTCATTTCTCAGTACCAGCCCTCAGTTTTGCAGGATGTGATTTGATGCCAGGAGCAGGGGGAGCCAGGGTTGTGCAGAACAGCGGCACTGGACCAGTCTCAGGTTAGTGCCTGCCCTCCTGTACAGGTCCTGCTTTCTCACTGCTCTTTGCCTCACCTCCTCAGCCCTGGGCAGCTACAGATATCTCTCAGCTATATTTCTTCCCAATAGGTACAGAGTGTCTAGAGCAGAGGATGAGCATCTTGCCATGGCTCATCCACCAACATACAGTGAAATTTGCATGTTACAGTGTTACCTCTGAAGCATCCTCTCAGGCAGCAGAACGTAGATGTGTCCACACAAGATGCCTGCTCCTCAGTCCCTCAGTTGACCCTCTGATGGCTTATTTGTTTCTGATTCTGTAACCCAATCACTCCCCAGATAAATCTCCGAGGGTGGGAAAGAGAGCAGGGTCAGAATGTAGACAGGAAATGGGAGGACTGCACATACTTATTTGGGTGTCTGCTCCTTGGCCTGTCTGGACCAACAGCACTGGGGGCTGCTCTCTCACTCAAGTCTGATCAGGGAGAGCCCTTGGTGGTCTGCTCTTCCTTGTCTGGTAACTTGCTTCAGCAGCAGCCCTCACAGGCAGAGGATACCCCACACATCTGAGAAAAAGAGAAATGCAGACCTTTGCAACAGAAAGGATGAGGAGGAAAAGGCTTCAAATCATAGTAAGGAACTTCAGAGTAGTCAGTAGGCAAAATGTTCCCATGGCATAGCAAAACCATAGAAGAGTTTAAGTGGGGGAAGCTGTGAACTCTTCATCACTTTTCAAAGGGGTAGGTTCAAGTGAAACATCTATCTGACTGACACAGGTTTAGTTGAACTTGCCTAGAGCAGTGGGATAGACTGAAAGATCTGTCAAGGTCCCTCATTTCTGTGAAAGGCAGAAGTCAGTCCAAATTTTCTGGACACAAACACTTGTGGCTGTGTGACATCTTGCCTCCTTCCATCAGTAGGGGTTTGTCTGCATACCAGGGGTAACTAGGGCTTCACTACCAGCTGCAGGTTTGGTGTCCTTAGCAGGACAGAGAAAACAACCCAACCTGTGTCTGTTCAGCAGCCTCTGCGTTGCCTCAGCTGTGCAGTGCACCCCTGCCTGAGACGCTGCCTGATGACATTGGCCCTGCTGCATTGTGGGAATCTCTAGAAAGCAATCCAGCAGCACTGAAGCAGCACACACAGCTGCGACACACACGCAGCAGCCACAGGAGCTGTGTCTGTGCTTGAAGATGTCCAGTCACAGAGGCAGCTGGAAGGAATGAACATCTGCTAGAGGGAACTGTCTAGGCAAAAAATAAGAGGTGCTAGACCAAAGACAGGAAGATAACGCATTCCATTGGCAAGGGCAACACTATGTTATCATATATAATTCTTGTCTGGGCTTTAACACCACTCTGTCCAAGCAAAGGCCAGAGGCAGGATTCTGCCCATGCCTCTCCTGAAGGCCAGAGAGGCTGAGTAGGGCAAAGACAACGTACCTTTAAGTTAGATCGGATGGCAGCTCCCACATGAACAGCTGCTTGTTTGTACTCTTCTTTGTGCAGGCTTTTCTGGAGCAGAGAAAGACCTTTCTCCCTCTCTCCTCTTGCCAGGACATCTTCTGGACTGAGGCCTGCACTGCAGAACTGCTCTGGTCAGCAGACAGCTAGGCAACATCCCTGGACCTGACAGAGTGCTGCATGCAGACAGCAGTGCGGAGGGGTCAGAGTGAGTCAGACTGTGGCCTTGTGGAGGCAACTGGAGCTCTCTCTGGTGACACGCTTAGCAATAATCTGTCCTATGTCAAGCCAAATGTACTTTTGCTTGTCAGATAAAAAGGGAGAGGGAAGGGATGAGGATTAGGAAAGAGGGTGCAGGCCAGCTAGGAGTAGCCTTTTGGCAGGCTGAAGTGGTTGAAGAGCAAAGACCAAAAAACTTTAGAGCAGAGCCCAGGCAGCTCTCCTGCCTAGCAGTCTTTTTTCCCATCTGGTCTGAAGTTTATCTGGGATCTCTACTTCCAGTGGCAAGCCAGGCTCACACCACAGATGTGCATGGGACAGAGCAAGCAGGAGGCAAGGGGAACATGCCCCCACAGCTCCATTCACTTCTCTTCAGACATTCCCATTCCCTCACTGCTGCTTCATGTCCCTGCCAGCAATGGCAGCAGGGCATGGCTGTGGACAGCAGTGCCCTGAGCCTCCCAGGGTGGAGGAGAGGGTTTCAGAGGTGAGACTGAGGGGAGCAGTTGTGGAAGCAGCCTCACAAGCAGGTGCTGCAGTGGGCTTCCTTCCACAGAAATGGACCTTCCTCCTCTTCTATCACGCAGCAAAGCCCTGGTGCTTGGCACAACATCATCGGGAGGCCAATGTCAGCCTTTCACTGTCATCATGCTTGCTTTCTCACCAGCTCTTCCGCACAGAGATGGTGCTATTTTTGGTAACGCACCTGCCTAAGGAGCAACAGCCCAGCATCCTCCTCTAACTGAGCCCAAAATATAAATAAGCTCCAGAGGATGAGACCTAGACATTACTGGGGGTAGAAACCCTGCAGCTGTCCTCCAGAGCTTGGGCTGCACAGTCAGAGCACAGCAGAGACACAATTCCTCTAGCTCTGTCTTGTCTGCTCCCCACACACTGGGGGTTCATTCCCTTTTCTACTTTGTGTTGTGGGCCTGCACATGCTTGTGTGGTGACAGTGCTAAACTTGGAAAGGCAGCCTCCTCAGTCGGGGGAAGCTGTCTGCATGGCTTTGTTTTTTTCTTGCCCTGTTCTTGCTAGAGTTTGACTGTCATGTTGTGCATGTTTCAGAGCTGGAGAATGGAGTGTGGTCACTGGGGCCCAAGCTCTGCTCCATCATGGTGAAACAGGAACAGAACCTGGCTCTAGACCTGCCCGAGTCCCAGCTAGCTGCCAGCTCCATACCAGTGCTGAACCTCAACCCTCTGCAGAGACTGCCAGTCCCCGAGGAGGTGAGCCCATCTAAGATCCATCAGGAACCTGGGCTCTCACACAGCAGCACCCGTGGTGATGCAAACCCAGCCATGTGACTGCAGGGTCCTGCAAGATGATTTAGCTGCTGGACAAACAGGAGAGGGTGATACAAAGCCCAGATACTGCATTATTTGTCATTCTCCTCTTGAAATGGGAGTGCAGGAGGCTTTACAATCTCGGTTAAATATAAGCATGTTTCCTTGGCACAAAAGCCAAAAGCTTTATGCTTGCACCTACTGGAGATCTGTCCCCTCCAATATGCCAGTATTTCTGTAGCCACTCTTGGCTTATTTTCGTTTTTCAGAGAACAGTGTCAATTAATGTGATGCCAGTGACCCCACTATTGCTGCATATAGACCCCTGCTCTGACACCGTCTTTTTCATGGCTTTGGACTTGTCACAGGGCCTCTCACTCTTCGTAGCTGCTCACTGGAAATGTTGGTCCAGATCCAGGTCCTGCTTGCTTTTTCATATGAAGCAGCAGGATTTATTATTTCTATGTAACAAGGGGCCAACTCTTTTGGTCATATCTAGATTGTTAAGAAGTCTGTTTGTCTGAAGGAGGTTCACTTATGCCACTGGTATGTGGGTGTAAGTTGAGGGCTCAGTTCAGCTGGCCTTGAGTCCAGCTGTGTTGGATGAGAAGGTCTGACCAATCTCACACAGACCTTGCCTATCTTGTAGCAGCTCAGTAGATAACAGTAGAGCATCTCTGGTGTTCACTTCCCTTTTTCACTCACGCTGAGCATCTTCCCATTTAAACAACCATCCAAAACAAATGGGTTCTTCCAGCCAAAACTGTGCACAAACTTCCTCTATTATTTACACAGCTTGAACTTGCTGTGCCCTCAAATCTCTGCTGTGTGTGCTCAGCAGCCATACCATGGTGCTCTCTCAGCTGTGTTTACAGTCTGGAGGAGTTTGCAATGTGTCTGTTTAGTGTAAAAACTCCACCCAATGGTGGGCTGGGGGCTGGCAAGCCAGGAGGCTGAGGGGCAGCATAACACAGATGGGAGTAAATCTACTCTTTATTCAGCTCTCAGTCCACTCTGATTGGAAACAGTTGCCCAGTGGTCCTGATGAAAATCATGTGAACAGGACGGGGGTTTGTTCTGTTTCTATACAACCTCTATACTCCCCTTTATAATGAAGGCAGATCAAAGAGGGACTTCCCATGGTAACGCAGGGGTTGGTTTAAATTACACTGTCTGGGTCTATCAGAGGAAGAATTGCCAAGAATAAAAGTCATCTCCCTTTCAGAGGTACTCAGCTCAGTGCATTGCTTGGCAGCACATCCATTTGCCACTGCCACTTCCTCTGCAAGTGTGTTTGCACTCTGTGTGCCCAGCAACTGAGACTTCAGGGGCTTATGTTTGAACTCTTGGTTTCTTTTATGTGTGGTGAGAGGCTCCTTTGGGGCAGAGCTGTGAGATGGGGCAGGACAGGCAGCAAGGGAGCAGTGGCTATGAACAGAACTGGTGGGATCATTCTGGGCAGGGGAGGTGGCAATCGCCAAGAGCTCTTTCTGCTTCTCTTCCACAGATTCCTATAGAAATGACTCCAGCACCTGTGATCAAAGCTGAACCCAAAGAGGTGAACCAGTTTCTAAATGTACCTACAGGTAAGAAGATAGAATTTCCTGCTCAACTATATTACTCAGATATAGATTGTTATTACACAGGGAGGAAAGACAACACCTGAGGGCAGAGCTGTGCATATAAGGTAGCACTGGGGCACAGAGCAATAGAGGAGTGGGCACTGCACTGTTCCAACTCAGATCAGCGTCTGCATCAGCAGCCACACAGAAAATTGTTCAGACAGGGACTCCCAGGCAAAACAGGCTACTTCAGAGTTGGAAATATGCAAGAGTGCCTTTAAAATCCTCAGAGAGACTGTAGAGCTATCCAAAAATAACCATCTGAAAGTCAGGAAATTCAGGATCCAGTTTAATTTGAAAGAAACCCAAGCATCTGAAAATCTGCCGATGCACAAATGAAAGCACTATGGGAACTCCCACTGCCGCAGAGAGACATTCCTTAGGCATATTCCCACCTCCGTTACGGCCCCTAGGGCTCTCCAGTACAAAGTGGGGACAGTTTTCAAGTGCTTGGAAACCAACTGAGTGACTGGAGCCCCGTTAGATCAAGTGTGCTGGCAAGTGTGTGAGCCCTGCAGTGCTTTTGGAAGAGCTTTTCTCTCACAGAGCTTCCTGTACTCATTAACAGGCTATGGAGCAAAACATCATGAGCTTTTTACTTCATTTTGGTCGACACTGGAGTACCTTATTGCTTTGTAAATACCTTTAGTGCCTTGGCAAAACCCCTGCCAGCTCCTCTGCAGTTCCTAGTTTAGCACATTTGAGGTCAGTCTAACCTCTGTCTTGGGCAGTGCTCAGTCCAGCCTTTTTCTCAGACTCACCCCATCTTGTGAAACTCATCACCCTCTCCTTCCAGCCCTGCGTTATGGCAGGGCCCTATGCTTGTACCAACAGGCTGACATGAGAGCCATTGACTTGATCTCCTTATCTCTCAGTAGATGACCTGGTTCAGATGCCTCCAACTCCACCCAGCAGCCATGGCAGTGACAGCGACGGATCTCAGAGCCCTCGGTCCCTGCCTCCCTCCAGCCCAGCCCGGCCTGCTGCTCGCTCTTCTACTGCCATCTCCTCCTCACCTCTCCTCACAGCACCACACGTAAGGAGGCAGCAGGGCATCCCTGGGACACAGGGCTCCTTGCTGCTCAGAGGGGTTTGGAGGCTTTCCAAGGCTCACGTGGAGGTTCCTGCCCTTGCTAAGGTCTCCAAGCTGAAATGCTCTGTCAAGGCAGTGTGTGATGCCTTAGCACAAGGATGTGGGGACAAGTGCTCACAGGAGTGAGGAGAGGCACAATGAACTTTGCATAGTATCTACCAGCAGTTACTTTGTTTTAGCAGGTGCTGTCTTTCACCCGTACTTTGAGAAGTGGCCTATGCACTAGAGGACTTTCTGAGGAGGCTAATGGGAGAGAGGAATTACTGAGAATTCCCATAACCAGACCATTTTAACCGTCACCCAAAAAGTTTGTTGGCAGGGTCCTGCAGTGCAAGTGTGTAGCCAGCCTCACTGTGAAGGAGCAGATGCCCTCCCAAGTAAAAGAGGAAAGGAGTTGCTGAGCTGTGCCCCCAGGATCAGGTTGAGAGTAGGAAAGAGCACTGCCCTGCACCTATTTGGTGTCAGTGGGCAGCAGTGTATTCTGTTCTGATATGCACAGCCTCTGGCTGCTCTGCAAGGCTTTAAAGAGGATCACTGGGGTAGAACTCCTTGCTGACACTGAGGGATGCTCTCTGTGTGTTTCAGAAGTTACAAGGAACCTCTGGCCCACTGCTCTTGACTGAAGAGGAGAAGCGCACCTTGATTGCAGAGGGTTACCCCATTCCTACCAAGCTGCCCCTCACCAAAGCAGAGGAGAAAGCACTGAAGAGGGTCAGGAGGAAAATCAAGAACAAGGTGACTGCAAAAAATGTAATCATGCAGTTCCCATGATTCCAGAGCATCCTCAGCTGACCAGTGCTATAGCTACCCTCACCTCCTCAGCTGCACTGCAGCTCAGAAAAGGTGGGATCCTGCCTTTGGTACACCAGCACGAGCCTCCCAAGCCACAAAATGGTGCCAAGGGGCATCTCTGCTTGGATATTCTGCATACAGGCATATCTGGGAAGGGTGGCTTCCAGCCCAGCTCCTGGGAGTGTATGGCCTGGGACAGGGTCCACAAGCTAAGGTATCACAGATCAGGCAAACTGGTCTGGTCAGGCCTTGTTGCAAGGGCAGGGAAACCAAAGCCATTGCATAGTGCAGGACGGGTGATGCACAGTGTTCACTAGCCAGGCAGAGGCTGTGAGACTTTAGACTGGGATTAGAAAGCATCCTGTGGGAGAAACGGTGAGACTGAACTAATCACCCAATGACTCAAAAGTGGTCTGGGGCAGAACGAGCCCACATGGCCACAGCACATACCCATGTGAGTCAGAGGAGTGGAAAGATGCTCTCAGCAGCGAGGGGCATAATGCAACAAATGGTTGTGGGCTACAAGCCAGGGAAGGCTGCATACCTACAGCATCCATCCCTCCCAGTTTTGGCCTGGAGACCAGCAGGAATGGCAGACTGGAAGGCAACTCCCCATTTGCCTTTAGGATGCTGTGTGTGCAGGGAACAGACAAGATGCATGAGCCACAAAGAAATGTCCAGAGGCTCATGATGCTGACTCCTCTCTGATGGCTTGCCCCCCTCACAGATCTCTGCTCAGGAGAGCCGCAGGAAGAAGAAAGAGTATGTGGAATGTCTAGAGAAAAAGTAAGTTTCTTCTTCTCAGTCTTACTTTGAAAAAAAGGAATCCTGTCCATGCACAGCCCCCCTTTCTAGTGTTTTGTCTCTGAATTGCTCAAAAAATACAATTCCTTGCAAGGCTGGCTGCACGGGAGTTTGGTTTGGGATCCTGCCCCTACTCTCCTCCCTCCTAGAAATCCTCTTGCGGGATAAAGATTGGTCAAGAAATTTTGTGTTTCCAACTGCTTCATTTGGCTGGTGCCCTGCAAAACACAGGCCATTTTGGCTGCCAACAAGGTGGGATTTTGGGTAAGAGTCATATTTCCCCTCCAGAAGTTGCTTCTATTTTGTCTGTCCCATAAGTGGCAGGCTGTGTGAGGGCACTGACCATGGCTTTTTTGCCCTCTCTTCCCATGAAGGTGGACACACAAGCACTCAACAGCAAGAAAAACCTTACACTGCAGTTATTCCCCACACTCTCCCCCACTTCCACTCTCTGCATTAGCTTTGTTTTTCTCCTTACAACCCTGAGGTCCTGGACGCATGGCAGGCATAAGCCTAAGGTGACGTCACGTGACACTGACAGGGTAGAAAATAACTCCTGTACTAGCAACCCCTAATGCGCATTCCCAGGCAAAGAAGAATGCTGGAATCCAGGCACAAATTCATGTTTCTGTATAATTATCATCTTCTTCCCAGTTACTAACACCATCTGAGATCAGCAAATGGAAAAAAACAACCTCCAAACCCAACTTTAATTAACTCTTCTCCCTGATGCTATTTGTTTATCTTCTTCAGTTCCACAGAAATGCTCAATTAAAGCAGATGATTCAAGGCACCTTCAGGTTCTCATGCAGCACCTCAGTGGGCATGGGTATGTCCAGGCATCAGAGCACATCACCTCCAGCTAGTGTCCCATATGGGGACCTTCAAGCCAGGTCTGGGGAGTTGGCTGACCTTGCTTAAGGGGCAGGTCCAGGGTGTTTGGTGCTGGGGCCTCCTCCCCAGATGTGGCCATGGTGCCTGTATGTACTCAGCAGTTTGTTATGCTAGAGCATTGCTATGACAGATGGCTTTCAAACAATGCCAGGTTTAAATGTGAACCAAAAGCAGCATTCAGTGATTTTTTTTTTTTTTATAGAACATGCCTTTGGTCAGCTTGGCTTACTAAAAGCTGGTTTGTCAAAACCTGTACTTGGGCCTTCACCATTCAGTTTGACACTTTTGCTGCAAGCCCAGTTTTTGCACGGAACGCCTGGTTCAATGGCTGTGCTGCAAACCTCCAGCAGGATCAGGCTGTGTCTCTGGCCTGCCTTTCTCCCGACCTGGAGGCACTCCCCTTCCCCTGTCCCAGCGGCAGCCTAACCACTTTCCCGTCGGAAGCCGTGGGAAGGAGCCTGCAGGTTCTCTGCTGCCCTCAAGTGCCTGCAGTCGGAGCTGGCCCAGCGTTTGCACAGAACCGTCTGGATTTTAAAGCCGGGGCGCAGAGCCCAGGGCAGGTTCTCAGTATGACTGGGAGAGGTTTGACTTTGTCCCCCTCCTCCTTTTTCATGCTTCTTAGGGGGGTTTGGAAGTGATGGAAATGTCTGCATAACTTTGGGTCTGTCCTGACTTGACCTGCCTGTAACCAGGTGCTACTGTCTCTCCCAACCCTCAGGAGACCCTGAACTGGGAAGTGTCACATTGTAACTGTCCACCTGCAGTCTCATCCCTGCTCCACTGGGGCTGGCTGCAATCAGGTGGGCCAAGTAACATTTGACTCCAGGACCATATCTGCAGGTGACGGATGAAGCCACTGAGCCTCCATACCCCATGAAAAGCAAGGACTGCATTGTCTTAATCTGTCTAGCCTTTGTGACTAACTGGCTATGGCTTTTATTCCCACAGGGTCGAGACATACACAACAGAAAACAATGAACTCTGGAAAAAAGTGGAGACCTTAGAAAATGCAAACAGGTAAGAGGAGCTAGACTTGACCCTCTGTGGGTAGGGCAGGGCGGGTAGGAAGGGAAGTCAGGAGCACTGGAGCAGGGGGACAAGAAAAGAAAAGCAGGCTCCCCCAGCTCCTGGACGGGTGCTGCTTGGCGAGGTGCTGGTTTTCAGCCCGTGACAGCAACAAGGCAGCTGGGTTTGGTTAGCAAGCCTGGAATGTTTGTGTTGGGACGCCAGGACACTCCGCAGCAAGGGGAGGGAGGGAAGGCATGTTTCCCATATCTCTTCGTCCTTCTCCCTGCAATCCTTTGGGCTCATGCTGCCTTCCCCATTCCCCTGCAGGGCTCTGTTTGTCTCCAGGGCAGATGCATTAAGGGAGGCTCCTCACAACAGCCTCTCAGACCCACTGTTTCTGCTTTTGGGCTTTTTGGGCTCTTCGGAGCAATACAAGGCCCTGGGCATATTCTGGCTGGTTTAGGTTTCTCTTGAGAATGCTGAACAGACTTGGTGAATACAGGGAAAGCCCATTCTTCTAATAAAAGTAGAGATCCCAACTCCCACCAAATCCAGGGCAATTCTTTGTGCATATGGTGTCTCAGCCCTTTCCCAGCCTCTTTTGGGCAAAGCAAGCCCAGAGAATCCCCATCTCATCTGCTCCTACTGCTCACCTGGAAGGAGCAAGCTGCTCCCACAGCCCCAAAGTTCTCTCACCCAAGGCTCTGGGTTTCCTCCCCCAAGGCTCTGGTGAGCACTTGTGCTTCTAATATGCAGAGGTGGCCAACCAATCACATGGGGAATTTGCTTCCTTGGAAGCAAATAATGAAGATTCCCACCCCTGCAGTGGGGATGGGCAGCTGGAGCTGGAGCCATGACAGCTCATGCAGCACTCCTAGAGGCTCTACTGCACACCTTCCTCCCATCCATGACATGAGTGCAGTGGCCTTGGCTTCCAGGCCTGCCACTGGTGCTGGGACTGGGGGCTGCCAGGCATGGTCTGGCTTAGGTGTGCGAGAGCCAGAGGTCTCCTGTCTGCCAGAGATACAGCTACACAGCTGCTCTCCTGCATGGGGCACAGCTTGCCCCCTGGCCTCTCTGGGAGTGTGGGCAGCCCTGCGGCTGAAAAAGTGTGAGCCCCACCCTGAAAAATCAGGAGATTTGCCTAAAAGCCAAAAGATTTTTATTTTTTTCCCAAAATATACATAGTGTTCTTTCTAACTGGGTTTGGTTTTTGAGCACTGCCAGTGGGACACTCTGTGCTTCTCTCCACATGTACAGGGAGCAAAACAAGATTTGGAAAGGGATAAAGCTGGGATTCTCCTGCAATCTCTTGGTTCCAGGACCTGGCATTTTATGAAAGCTCAGACATACTTGTGTAAAACAGTCAGTGCTCCCAGAGGGAAAGTCAGCAATAGTCTCTGTTTCAATAACATGCAACTCTTGGGAACTGTGCACTCTGCAGTCTCCCTCATCCCAGATTCCTTCACCAGCTCAGTGAAGGGTTCACTAGGTCTTGGTAACACCTACCACTCTTTTGTATTATGTGTGCAGATGCCCATGAACAGTTAAATGGGGCAGAGAGACCTTAGCATGTGTTCCAACCAGGGCAGTCGGAGAATGAATTAATTGCTGAACCCAAGTTTTGGCTTTGCCTACATCCCTCTGCAGAATTTGCCAAGACTGAAGAAGCTTGAGCGGATGACAACTGTTTCTTATTTCTCTCTCCGCCACAGTTTGGGGCACAGGTTGAGCTTCAGAGTGTGTGTCTCTGAGTGAACTGGGAGCAAGCAAGCCTGTGCTAAAGGTCTGACCTGTCTACAAAGTTCAGCCTCCATGCCAGAGCTTGGTTTTCATAGTATCCTGGCTCTCCACTGCTCTGGGAATTGACTGGCTGGGCTTTGAGGCACCCAGGAGTCCTAAATTAATGGGTCATTCATAATAGTGGGTAGGTGCAGTGAAGGTGGTGGTGGACCCACTGATAAGACCCTTTTTTGTTTCTTGTTTCCCACGCCTGTTTGGTCAGAGAACTCAAGCAATATACAGCAAAGGGGAGATACTTGTTTTCACAAAAAGGGAAAATCAGGGTAAAATATGAAGCGGGCAGTGGTATTCTTGGCTCACTTACTGGCTTCTACCTCCTTATTAAGTTTTGATATGCGTTGTTTCCTATCACAGGACTCTGCTCCAGCAGTTACAGAAGCTTCAGGCTCTGGTAGCTGGGAAAGTCTCCAGACCTTATAAAATGGCTTCCACGCAGACTGGGACCTGTCTAATGGTATAAACTTCATTTCCATCTTCCTTATTGGCCATGCTTCTCCAGACAGCTTTGTTGATTGCTTGTCTCTGCCCTCTTCCCTGCTGGCCCAGCTCTGTTGTCTGTTACATCTGCTCTTTCCTTTTGTGTTATAGTCACCAGAGCTGGGTCCTGTGTCATACATACATACATCAGTTGTTTATGCAACAACATTAGAGTAATTCCTGCATTTTCACTGCCTTGTTCTTTGGGCAAAACAGCACTTTGTTTGCTTTTCATTAGCTATTAGCCATTCAGCAAAAATCTTCAATGAGCTTCCACTGTAATGGGCAGAGTTTTCTTTTGCTGAGCTGGTAATGCTTAATGTTTAACTCAGCAGGGCAGAGGAACAGTCCAAGTATTCATCCCAGTGGGCATTACCTTGTGTTTATCAGCAAGAAATGGCATCTGTTCTTGCTATGCCTGCACATTAGGCTTTGTTAAATCCAGCTGGAATTCTCTTTGTTTGTCCTTTTGACTAACCATAATAATTCGGGGTTGTCTGTTGTTTTGGTAATCCCTGTTTGCCTCATAGTGGAGGATCGTGGTTAATAAATATTGGCTTCATTGAGGAGTTTTAGGGCATGCCGGTGTGTAGCCATAAGTAGAGTCAATTGCTTATTCTTCGTCTCATTTTTTTTGCCAGGAGGAAAGTTTCTGATCCATGGTAAAAATATAATCTCCACCCCTGTGATGTCTTTGCAGGATTGTCATAGTAGCTGCTCGTGACAAATTTGTCACAGTTAGTTATCTATATCTGGTTATCACTTCTGTAGTGTTAGCAGTCACAAAATGCAAACAGATGGTGAGGTACGTGCCCCACTTTCTCAGCACCCTCAGTGTCCTGAGGGATTGTTTTCTGGTCCTGGTTCAATGAGTTTCCTTGGTTCCAGAGCCCCTGCTCTGTAATTTCAAGCACTTCCTCCTTTCAAAATCTGCTCAAACTTTCGCTGCTCTTTGCTGCCCCCATGTCAGACCAGATTTTAATGACTGTCCTTTTTTTTTTCTCTGCTCTCTGTCTTCATTCCCAAGTTCTTTCCACATTTTTGGGTGTGACCCAGCTGAGCCCAGTGACTCATTGCTCCTTAATGCAGCAGCTCATCAGAGCACCCCTGGCTCCAGCAATTCTTCAATGCTACTACCTGGAATAAACAAGTCTAGAAGAGGTGCCTTCCAGACATCCCCTGTGCTACAGGCTGATAAAATATCTAATTCAGCTTCTCAACAATGTCTTATGTCTCCTTGCTGCTCCCTTTGTTGCATCCCAGCCCACACACCCATTCTCTCAGACTTCCTAGCTTTGAAGCATTTCAAGAATTTGTAATTTGCTTTTCTATCTTTGACCAGTTCCTTTCATAAGCCTCTGAGTTCTCATTTTCCTTTTTCAAATACAGCATTCCTTATTGTGACAGATATGTAGAATCATCATGTCTTGCAGCATGGGAGTGGAGCAGGCTACCCTTCTTTAGCGCTGTGTCATTGCTGCTGGATGTTTGTACTGCCAGTTCTTGAAGGCCTCCAGTGGTGAGCAGTCCTCAGCCTCCTCAGGCAAACCATTCCAGTGCTGTTATCTTTCCCAGATAAAGCTTTCTTGCTATCCCATTTCAATCTTCCTTGCAACAGCTTAAGCCTATTAGAACTTCTTCTGCCCATTGTAAGCAAGATCTGTTTATTTTCCCTTTGTGCAGCTGCATTTTACATATTTGAAAACTCTTATTTTCAAGCAACTCCCTTCAGTCTGCTCTGCTAAATCACCATAATTTCTTCAGTCTGCCCTTGCAGGCTGAGTTACTGAATCACTGCTTATTCCCAGAGCTCTCTACCAGACATTCTCCAATGGCCCTGCATCTTCTTGGAAGTATAGGGCCCAAAGCTGGGCATAGTGTTCTACCTGAAGGCCAGTTCCACAAATCCAGCCAGAAAGCCTGTTCATAATGCTTGGGCTGAGATTTGCCCTTTGCAAAGTGACACTGACTTGGACCCATCTTATCCATCAGTTTAACTCCCAGATCCTCTTCTGTAGATCAGCTGAAACACGTAGCCACTGGTGTATTTCCCCTGTCCACCTCAGAGGTCTCAGCAGGTCTCCACATTGGTCTGTAGAGATCTTCCCACTGTTCTCTTGGACCACTTCTCCCCACGGTCAAGATCATTCTGAATTTGAATACTGACCAAAAGCCAGTCTGCTTGTAGTCTCTCCCATCTGCAGATTTGATACAGTCCATCATTTAAGTCAAGCTTAAAAATGCTAAATCTTGCCAGATCCGTAACAGATCTCTCTGCTACTCCATCTGCTACTTCCTCACAGTTTGACAGTGAACCATTTGATAAATACACTCTCAGTATGTCTTTTTTAAAATTAATTTTACCTCCACCTTTCCAAATGATTTTGCAGTAGTTTTCTCTAGTTTAATTTCCCTCAATTTTAAGAGGTCAAATAATGAGATGGTCAAAAGCTGTGACTTGAATGTCACTCAGAATTAAGCCAAGAATTATTGTTATGAAGTCTGGCAGAGTTTTAACTGGAAGTGAATCAGAGCATCAGAGTTAACCTGAAACAAAACAGAATAAAAACAGTGCTGTTTTGCAAAGCCCCAGTTGAAAGCCATGTTAAAGCAAGATGTTAAGTATACTGCTCTTTCTCAGCCCAAAAAGCCTGTTTTGTTTTAGAAGGAAAGAACAGACTTTACAGGGCTGGCTCCCTTTTCTCCAAGTTGTGTGTTTGGCTGTGATAATTCCAAGCAACATCTATTCAGAATTTTTTTTTCCTCTGTTTTTGTGGAATAAGGATTATAAATGCCTCGTGTGCCTGATATGACATGCTTAGACAGCATCTATGCTGCTTCCATTTAATGTCCTTACTTTAAAACCAGCCATGAAGAGTCTGGACAATTAAAATCCCTCTTTACATAACATAGTATCCCCATGTTATTATTCGATCTTCCACATCTCCTGGAATCCACTGGTGGTCAAAATTACCTTGATGTACCAGCTTCTGTACATTACTTAGGCACAGGTATTCCAAAATAGGTGACATCTGGAAAGCAGTCATGCAATTGCTGGCTGTCCCCACAGGTGTCCACCCAGGTCAAATTTGCTAGTTTATACATAGGTAGTAGAAATCACCAACAGACGCATTGCCTCTTTGGCTGCTCAGTGTGAGCACTGAGCTGGCAGCAGGTAGTTACAGATGGTGCATGGTGCATGAGTGTTCAATAATTTGGCTCTGTTCCATTTCCCATGTGTCCTTTCTTGCTCTGTACTGGCAGTTCCCTAAGCTCTATAGAGTCCCTTATGATCATCACTGGCATTTCACTCTGAAGCTTTACTGTTAGAGCAGAATTTCCAGATAGGTCCAGGCCTGCCTGAGGGGGATTTCAGGGGAGATTTCACGTACCTCTCTCCTGTTATCACTGCCTAGTAGCTCTGACTGGTCTCCCTGATAGCAGAAGGCACTGACACATGGTCCTGCATATCTACACATCAAGCATAAATTTAACCCTTTCCTAGAATTCTGCATCTTTACTATCAGGTATTCGGCAACTGCAGTTCTGCTGTCATTTCTATCCTTGCATGCATAGTAGCTTCACTTTGCTATGTGTGTGGTACCTCACAGATTTCTCCCAGTGGGTTTGTTTTCTTTACAGCCCACAACAGCTCCTGCTAAGGCAATGGTCGGGTTCCCTTTGGTCAAGGCAGAGTTTGTCCCTTCTGTTGAGTCTCCGTTTTTTTCCAGCTTGTTTCTCAGCTATGCCTTCCACTATCTCTCCTCAATAGGATGGGCAAGTTCTCACAATTGAACTGGAAATACTCCAAATAAAGCAACAAGAGGAAGTTTCTGACTTCCCTTCTTGAATGTGCAACAGAGATTAGCACAGCAAGCCCCTTCCCTCACTGGGGGACCACAGGTACCCAGCTGTCAGTCTGACCAGATCTTCTTACACAGCCTCATGCTGGTGTGCTGTGAGGGGAGTGCTTCTTCATGGCTAGTGGCACTGACTGTGCTGATCTCCTTCCTAGGTGCTGGCACTCTGCTTCGTTCTGATCCTGGGATCCCTGATGCCCTGTCTCCCTGAATTCTCTTCAGCATCACAGACAGTGAAAGCAACACCAGCACCGGACATTTACACAACTAGTAAGAGTGAGTCTGACATGGTTCCTGCATTTCAACTTGTCAAACCATTTCCAGCTCTTCTCTCAGCACTCCCTGGTCAGGCATAGCATCCTCGCCTCTGTGCCTACCCCGTATGCTGGGACTGTGGTGAGGGAAGATTCCTAATCTGTTGGTGGTACAAACTCTCATAACAGCTCCTTGTGGGGCCTGTTATCATTCTGTGCTAACCATTGTCCCAAAACATGACAAGTATCAAAGGAAGGAACATGAGGGAAAAGTCCCAGGGCAGACTGGTTGTCTTCTGAAGAGGCTGTGTGTCCAGGGGGGCATTTGCTTCCTGAAGCTGGGGGGAGGAGGGTATCCTGCACAGTTACACACGGACACGGCTGGGTGAGCATGTGCTGAAACCACCATCATGACCCACACACATTGCAAGAGACCTTGTCCTCATCATTAACCAATGCTCTCCTTTTTTCCAGTTCAGTCACGGAGCCTCCTTTTCTATGATGAGGGTGCTGGCTCCTTAGAAGAGAGCTATAGCTCCTTCCTAACCATGGACCATCCTGAGGGGTGGGAGGCCAAAAAAAGGCAGTCTGAGGAGGGGAGGCCTCATCTGGCCAGGACACATGAGACGACTAAATATCTGAGCAAAACCCAGGGGGGTCCTGACCAGAACCGAACTGACCCAACTCTCAGCCACCTCAAAGAGCAATTCCATGAGAGGTAAGCAGGTGGGGCCACCTTCTGAGCCCAAAACACAGCATGGTGTCTGGGGGTAAGCAGCAGGCATGTCCGTCCCCTCTGCTGCAAGCTAAGGACAGCTGAGCCGCCTGGGACAGGCAGTCAGCTAAGAGCACTGGCTGGAGGAGGCCAGTGCTGGCAGGGAGCATCAGAGCAAGTTCATTTTCTGGAGCAAAAGTTCGTCCATAAAGCAGCGTCCCACTTGCATAAAGATGTGGGGGGCTGGATGACTCACGTGGTCCCCGGTTTGCATTCCATTTAGTGCCCTGGGGAAGGAGGTCATCCTGGTCAGAGCAAGCTAGCTGGGCACACAGAGAGGTGAATTTGCTACATAGGAGGCTACAATGAACCTTGACTGATGCCTTGTCTTTTCTTTTCCTCAGGGAGACAAGCTCCAGTGAGACAACTGAATTCTTGTAGCAGCTGCTGGACCTCAAGGCCTCATCTGTCTGATTGCAGGATTCCCTCCTCACCAAGCAACTGAGGGGACTTGGCAGGAGAGGACACTGCATTTGGACACCCCTAAACTGGCCTTGGGTTCAGCTCCTCCCCTTCCCCATCATCCCCATTAGTGCTGATCTCTCTGAGGGGAGTCACAGGACTGCCAGAACCAACAATAAGTGTCTGGAGAAGCCCTGAGACTCCCTCTTCTCCTGGCCTTACCTCCTGCTTAAATGAGCACTACCCTATGGATGTGGGCTCACCTTGAAGTGGAGGGAAATCAGGGGAAGCCCACAAACTATTCAGCTCACTCCCCAAAGCCTCCAGACCAAGGGGGCTGTCCCCACATGTGTACCCCTTGGCTACATCAGATGCACCTGAAGGAGAGAGAAAGTGCTGGATTTACTGTCCTGCCTGAGGGTTTTAGGAGTGGGTGATGCTGGTGCTGGAGAGATGGCTCTGGAGAGTTTGAGCTCATTCCTTGCCCTCCATATGTTAGTATATTTCTGCTTCCATTGAGAGAAAACCTAGTTCTTCCTTGCTCTAGTTTTCTCTTGATGGACATGCCTACGTAACTTCAACACCAACTATCTGCAAAGATCTGCACACAAACGGAGTGGGGGAGAGAGATCCCAGACAGATAAATCACCATAAAAATTAGCAGCTTCTGGGTGACCAGAGCTCTGAAACAGAGAACAACTTTCCCTCACAACCCACTTTTCCCCACCCTCAGCACCCCAGTTTTGGCAGGGGTGGTATTTTTCTTTCTGTTCCCAGCTTGGGCCCTACAGTGCAGTGCTAACCAGGTCAGTGGCCTTCTCACTTTCCATTCTGCAGGCCTTCCCCTTTGAGAGTGAGTGAGAGAAATGCATTCCCATAACCCAACCCCCATCCCAGCTCTCCATCCCTGATTCTGCTTCATGCCAAATGGGGTTTTCCTAGGACCCACCAGGGAGAGCTCTACAATCCATTGGAGGGCTGTCAGATTAGCCATCATTCCCCTCACATCCTCTGTGTGCACAGTAATGTTGTGAAAGCCACTGAGGACATACTGGCATTTCTGGAGACAGGTACATCTGTCAGGAAAGAGGTGGCATGTTGGAATTGGCCAGGGCCACCAAAGACAGTTTTAGACCTCATCTTTCTAAATGTTGACACCAAAGATAGCAAACTCTTGCCATACCACCTCTCAGGCCAGACTTGCCAAGTTTGGTGTTGAAGTGACCTCATCTCAAGCCTATGCCATCCTCTTTAGCACCCAGACACCCATTTCTGACCCTTCTTCCTCTCCAGCAAAAGCCCTGCAAAAAGGCTGAAGTGTCTCCTCACTCCATTCCCTCAGCTGCCATTTGATGGAAGAACAATGTGGGACACGAGTGTCGGAGATCTGGGATGTGGCAGGTTGCCCCATGTGTAACACGGGAGTCCCTGTGCACTCTGCCAGGTCTCACAGCAGGCTCCTCTTCTGCTTGTTTCTCATCAAGTACCCTGGACTCACTCTGCACTGCCCCAGCCTCTCCTCTCCCCCCAGGCCGGGAGTGGAGAATGCTCCCTGTAGAGGAAGGATGGGATGGCTCTTGCTCAAGGACTGAGAGAAGTGAGGGAAGGGCCCTCACATCCTTCTGTTCTCCCTTTTGAAAATCGGTTTTGCCCCTCAAAGTCATTTAGGAAAATCTGGGCACAGCTAGCAGCAACCGTGCATGCGTGGCCAGTGGGGTGATGAAGAGGAAGGCTTTCAGCACAGCTCTGCTCTCCCCACAGGACCCGCTGGTCACCAGATACCACTGCATTCCCCATCCTCCACCTCCACCCCAGCACAAAGAACCACTGCCGGGTCCAAGCACGCCCTCCTCCACCCCAACACTTCACTGAGCATGTCCCCATGCCTCCCACTCCCACCGTTGTACAGAGATCAAGAGCAGAACTCGTTTGTACATAATGAAACTTATTTTGTATTATTGCCGATCCCTTAAGATATTGTATTTTGGAGACTCTCAGATCCTATTTTCAGTATTGTATTTTATTAAGAATTAGTGCGGGCTTGGCATCTATGAACTTCTTTCTTGTAGCAGCTCACTTTCCACTTATACTCGAGCAGCTGCTTCTTCCCTCTTAGGTTTTTTTTTGTGGTTTTTGTTTTGTTTTGTTTTATTTTCAAGCCACCCTTTCTCCTCCTTCTATCAATTGCTCTGCATTTGCTTTATGAAGCAAAATAAAAATAAAATAAAAAGATGCAGCATCAGCCCTGGGTTGACAGGTGCCTTCATTGAGGCATGGTTGTCATGCCAGCCCACATGCACAGCTCCTCACCTGCTCCCTGTCCCGTTCCCTGGCCACGTGCAAAACTGGTTCAGTACTGGGACCTCACGCTCCATGTCAGGGGCTAGAAACAAACTTGCATGTTTTATTTCCAGCAGCACTGTCATTGTCATTTCTTCTGCAGTTCTGAACAAGTCAGAACTGTTCTGCCTCAGTTTCTTCTCCCCCTTTGAAACACCACTATCATCCTCTTAGAAGAAGGAAGATCATGGAAGAAAGTGTACGAGGTGCAATGAGCTACCCTGATGAAGAGGCTGTGCAGGGGTCTGTACAACAAAGACATAGCTCATAGCACCATGGTCCTATCCTGTCTGAAAAAACACTTAAATCTTTTCATTAACTGTAAAAGCAGAGCAGCTGCACTCAGATTGGCAGCGACCTGGGTCCTGGCTGTCTGTCAGCCTGTACCTCTGACAGTCCATTTACATCTGCAAAAACTGATAGGTTTTGTCCAGATTTTGTGTGAAACACAAAACAACAGGAGGTCTAGACAACAAATTTTCATTTTCTAGCAAACTCCAAGTGGGTTCATTAGAATTTGACCATTGAAACAACTCCTTGCAGTCAGCCCTCCATGTCTGGAGGGCAGCCCAAGCAGGACCACCTTTCAGAGAGGCTGTAAGGTGTCTCTGTCTCCCACCTCTGGCTGGGCTGGTACAGCAGGACTCTGTCTTTGCCACAGCAGGGTGTGAGGCTCAGGGCTTGCAAAGGTCTCTTTCTGCAGGTTATAATTTCTTTGTGGAGAGGAGTAAAGCTGTTGCCTCGCTGTTTTGACTGAGCTGGCCATTGAACAGTGTCTGGGAGAGACAGGAACTCTCTTTTCTGAGCTAGGTCTGTACTACTCAAGAGGGAGTTTGATGTGGGATCCACGGCAGATTAGTCTGACATGGGTTTTGCAGACCCTTGCAGAGCTCCCTTCCCCTGCCTACCCACCAAGGCAAGGAAATGCCTGACCTTGCCCTGCAGTTTCTTCCTGGGCCAGAACTAGTTGTGAGTTGAGAATCTGATGTTTTCCCTGCAGCACCTTGTCCAAAAGCAGCCTCCTAACCCTGTTGTCGGTATGATGCACCTTCCCCCACTATGGGGTGGGGCTGCTCCCTGCACTCACCAGATTTCATCCAAAGGAAGGGCTCCTGCTTTGCTCAGCCCTATGAAACTTCACACAGCTCTTTGGGAATTGCCTTCCAGGGAGATTTTGGCCTGCACCCTTCATGCACACTCCAAAGTGCAAGAGGGAAGCTCTTAAAAGGATGGGTTCTCGGGCTTTGGCTCCTTTAACACTGATGCAGCCGGAGCAATCAGAACTCCTTCCATCAGGAGAAAATTTCCCTTCATCTTGACAAATCCCCCTAATTCTGCAGTCTACCAGATAACTCTGAGCTGCTCAAAGCAGGCACATTAGGATCTTTTGATCCCCGCTATGCCTCCCAAAATGCACCAGCCAATCACACCTACCAATTTGGCTACAGCAACTAATTAGAGCAGATTGAGAGAATTAGCAAAGCAAGAGTCACCTTCTTTACAAGTCACCTTCAGCCTCACTCAGTTGCGCTTGGTCTGCTCCAAGTGCCCCAGCTGAGCTCTGCCACAACAAGCTGGGATTCTGCCCATTCAGGGTCACATTTCTCAGAAGCCTTTGCACTGTCAATTCATACAGGCTCTGAACAAAAAAATGCTAACAGAACATGGACTTTGTTTTTCAGAGACAAATTATTCCCAATTGTTCTGTTACCAGGCCAATTAAAAAAGAAAAAAAAAAAGAAAAAAAAAAAGGAGAGAGAAAATAATTGGGTTTTGTGGCTTGCCGCTGCCAAGCGGGTCACTGGCAGTGCGTGGCAGCAGCCTGGTGGGTATGTTTTGTTTGTTACAGAAGGACACATGCTGTTAGGGCTCTCAGGAGAGTATCCGTGCTCTCCAAGCCCAGCGTGGTCCCTCTTCCTGTTCTCACTTGGCAGTGTGCTAGCAGTTGTCTCACATATCCATCATGGGATAAACAGGCTTTGGTCCTGCTACCTGGCAAGAATCCTGGGATTTTGGACACCTTCTGGGGAAAATGGGGCAGGTGCACCCCCTCACATCCCCCAGGTGCTGGGGGCTTGTTAACAGTGATGGCACCTGGATGGACACTGACCTGGCCTGCCTCAACAAATCTGCATTGATTTTCTAATCTGGTTGCTGAAATGGGGCTTAGAGGTGAGCAGGGTGGAGGTTCTTCTGTGCCCAGGGAAGGAGACTGTACCTTGCCCGAGCTTTACTCACTAGAAATGCTGCTTCCTAGAAAGCTCATGTCATGCCTATGCCTGCAAAAACAAGGATGCAAAATATGTATGGTAAATACCAATATGCCTTAGCACTGTCCCACATGCCCACACAGAAGGAAATCCCTCCCCAGGGCACAGGAGAGGCACACTCCTGCGTGTCCCCTGGGTGAGCAGGCAAGCACCAAGTAAGCAGGCTCAGCTGAAGGGTGCCAGGAGGACAGGACTGACCCAATCCTACTGTCCAGCCCCATCATCCTCGGGCAGCATCTGGGTGCTCTTCGCAAGTCCTCAGGGAGCTCCAAGTGAAGGGTGACCCCATTCATGACAGAAGCACGAAACATCCAGCAGAGAGGTGGGCGGAGAGAGATGCAGAAGCCTGTGCAGTCCATTACATCCCTCCATGCAGGCATATGCTGTGATGTTTCATCTTCTCCAGACACACAAAATCTGGCCTGCCCTGCCTGTGTGACAGCTATACAATCTGGCATGTGGGTAGAAGGGTAGAAATCCTCTGCTGGCAGCTGCTCCCCACAGAGAGGGTTTCTACAGAGCAGGATTAGGCCCCTTGGGAAGGCAGGGGGCACCCAGTGTCCAGCCCTTTACTCTGACTTGACCAAAGGCGCTGTTAGTTCAGGGCTCTCCTGTGCCTGCAATAAAGGCCTCTGCTTCCCACCCTGAAGCTCATTTCCTATGGCATTGACACATCCACTAGTGAGAAATACTCTCCCTTCCTTCCTACCTGGAAGTCTGGATCCTGCTCTCACCCAACTTCCTACTTGTATCCATCCCTGACTGGCCATCCACTTCCTCAGCTTGGTGGCCACAAACTTCTTTAACCATAAGGGACAAGACAAATGTTTCCCAAAATTCCCTGGGAGCAAGAGTGGACCTGCATTCTGCATCCCCTGTAGCTCCTCTAGGCAGCCCATCTTTGTCCTGCCCTGGCAGCCCAGCTGGCACAGGTGAAGGTGGCTCCCATAGTCCATGGCAGCAGAGGCTCGCTAGGCCAGGAAGAGCTCCAGGGCAGAAAGAGAAGCATTGCACTGTGGCTGGTGAGAAGAACAAGGTGCCACAGTGCTGCTGTTGTGCCGGGGACAGCGAGAGAAGCAGCACGCAAAGTCCAAGGCTCAGGGATAAAAGGAAGCGCTTTAATAATTTTCTAAAGGCTTTTATATGTTAGTTCACAAAAGTGTGTTAAATGGCACAAGGTAATTGGTCTTTTGGCCATCCACCTCTTGAGGGGATTGGTCAAATTCTAAGACACTTATTTCTAAATATTTTTCTAGTTAGAACTATAACAATACTGCAAAACAACCTGCAGGTGCAAGAAGTTTACAAAACCGTAACATAGTTTAAAATAGTTTGCATGGGAAAGACAGAACTCTCACAAAATGCTGCAGAGGGCTGAAGCCTTTTCAGCATCCATACCACAGGTCCCTCTGCATCAGCTGGGTACCCACTGCTTCTCCCTTTCCACAGCCTGCTCCCAGCCTCTGTGGGCAACAGGAGTACATGGAGCAGGGCCATGCACCCATGCAGGGAATACTGGCAAGCTCCCAAGCAGGTCTCTGTCCCCACAAGTGAGGGTGAAGCTGTTTCCCCAGGGCCAGCTTGTTTGTCGGGGAGGGCTCACCCAGCAGCGCTCCAGCTTTCAAGGAGAACAAAACCCCTGTGGGGGCTGGAAGGGCTGAGTCACACAGCGAGGAGGGTGTGGGGCTCCCTGCCAGTCACGATTCTGTGGAGGAGTGGGACTGGGGGCTGCTGTGCCCCTGGGAGGCACAAATCCCCCAGGAGGTGCAGCCAGAGACGGATGTCATTGTGACTTTTAGGGCCAGACAAAGGTTCGGTAACTTGAACTGGAGGTGCCAGTGGGCTGTGGTTACCAGGAAAAGACACAGCACTTCTTTAGCCCCTGCTGCTTCCCAGGTTGGGGTCAGGAGTGGCATGGGAATGTGCTGTGCCACAGCACCCTGCAGCAGAGGTGCCACAGGGCCATGTGGAGATGATGGGGAGTACTGGCATGAGGGATGAGATGCTCCTGATGACTCCCAAGGTGATACAACAGTCAGAGCAGGTTGAGGACAGGCTTCTGCTCCCATCATGCCAGGCTTTCATGGGAAAACACTGGGATTACAGGTGACTGCAATGTGCTCTTGGTGCAACACATGATTGTAGGACCTTGCCTTGATGCAGGGGATGGCTCTTATAGACACAGTTTGAATTTTCCAGGGCCTAGCAGGTAAAGGCACAGCATGTGAATCTAGGGCAGAAAAAATCAGGCACATATGGGAGCTTTGTAGGGATCTCTTACCCCAGCTGACATCCGCAGCACCAGGGTGGGCTGGGACTGGGCCACAAAGTCCAGTGGCAGCCCAGGACAAACAAATGATGCAACTCTTCTGATGGATGTGGGCAGAGAACAGAAGGGCAGTTGTAACTTTGGATGCCAAGATTGGAGAAAAATTGACTTGAATAAGGAAAATCAGGAATAATGTAGCCTCCTAAGTGGCAAGGAGCTGAGTGAGCCAGCTGGAAGGACAGAGGCCATGCTACAGCAATACCTCTGCTCAGCTGGGTACCACTGTCCACAGCTGGGGACCCTGTCCCTGGACAGATCTCATCCACGTTGGATGACTGGACACCACAGCAGGTACTTTGCTCTGCTGGGGCTGCTGCTGTCATGCAGTTTCCAGGCTGCCTGACTTCACCTAACAGCAGGTCTGGTTAAGACAAGTGGCTGAGACCCAGCTCCCTGAGCCGCCCTTGCAGGCAGGCAGGTGCCAGCTGGACTGCAGGCAGAGAGGGGTGGCTGAGTTGTCACCCTCCTCTGCCTTCCCAGACTCCGAAGAGTTAAGTGCCAGTTTCAAGTGTCTCTAAGGTGACACCAGGCTGCCTGCTGGATGCAGCTCCCCGCAGCCCCCTCCCCACGCACACAGCACACACTCATGCTCACTTTCTGCTTTGTCTTTTGAGAGCTGCTCCAGGCTTTGTGCACAGGCACTTTCCTCACTGCCTACCTTTCCCTGCTGCTCCTGCTCAGCTGCTGCTGCCAGGGACAGTGACAGACGTGCCTGGCTCCAGAGGGACCTCGCAGAAGAAAATCCAAGCTCTCTTTCACTCGCTGCAAGCATCGCTATCCCTGGACCGTGCTTCTCCAGCAAACACCGTGTTCCTCACTCCCTCCCCGCTGCTCTCACAGTGCCAGCACCTCCGAGGAGCAGCACCAACATCTTCAGGTTTGTGTCAGATATTCCTCTGCTTCGGAGTGGCAGGGCAGTAGAGACGGCAGGAGGCTGAGCTGCTGCATCTGAGCTACCCAAGCTGCTATCAAGAGGCCAATAAATACCACTGCAAAAAGTTGGACGCTGTTTTTTCTCGTGCTTGTGCTCGCTCAGGGAGTTAAACCTTGCCAGGATTGTCCCACGGCCCTGGGGAAGCAAAGCGGAGCAGCGTGTGGGACCCTGTGGGCACGACTGAGCTGCCCAAGAAGTTCTGGGGACAGAGTGGGACTCCTTGCCTAGAAAGACACCCCACTCCAGCATGGCTGAAGGTCCCAGGAGCTGGAGAGACTTGTCCCCTGCCAGGAGCAATGGTGAGGTGGCCAGGGGAGCCACAGCAAGCCTCCGGGGAGCAGCAGATACAGAGAGCACCGGGCGAGTGCAACACTTGGGCCTCCGCAGCATGGATCCAGCCTGGGAGGAGATGAGAGGGGCAGTGGCCATGGCGGAGGTGGAGGAGCAGTTCCTGCACTTGGCCATCAGAAAGCAGGTCTCCTACAGGTAGGAACACCCGGGTCCCCAAGTGTCAGGGCTGCGCTGGGGCACTGGAGTGGCCTTTCCCTGAGGCATCTCCCTCCCCGGGGTCAGGGTTGGCTCTTTCTACTGACCACCAACACATTCCCACCAGAAACCATCTCAGCACAGAGACAAGGCAACCAGTTAGTCCAGTCCCTCCCATCGCGTGCAAGAGCTACCTCTGCAGTGGCAGTCCCATTACCACCTTTGCAGGCCCCCTTATTTTCCTTCCACCCAACTCCCTCTTCCCATCCTGGGGCTGCAATGCCTCTTTAGGCAGTGGTCTGGGCCTCCTGGGGGTACCTTGCAGCAAGAGGAGATCTGTCCTGGCTTTTGGCGTGACTCTTCTGTCATAACTCCTGTGCTTACCCACCCCTGCTATCACCAAGCAAAGCTGGTAGAGGTGAAGAGTGATTCTTACAGCTCTTATGGAGCTTATGGGAGCCACTGCCTGGTGATACTCAGGTGAGCTCCTATTCCCAATTCCAACCATAATGTCTGAAATCCTGCTTGGGTCAGCATCTCCAGGACTTCAGCTCTATTCTTCTGTCACAGTAAATAAGGTCTGGTGTCCCACTCTGCCCTTTCTTACGCTAAAAGTGTGTTGAAGCCCTTCTATGATTTACTACCCCCCATCTTTGCAGAATGGCTTTCAGGTGTAAGTGAGGAGAAATCCTTTGACCCTGCACCTGCCCAGAGTAAACATGAGCACTTGCAGGACTGACCCTGGACTGCTGTGAGGGTCTAGGACTGAGAGGAGGGGAGAAGGCAGGAGCTGCCTTCTTACCATTCTCCAGAGCTGGCTTGGCCCAGAGATGTCTGTGTCCTGCTGAGCTCCATGTCACCATGCCACGCCATGCTCACCAAGTGCCACAAAGTTTACAAGCAGGTGGAACACTGACATCGAGAATCTTGGTGCCATATCCACTGCCATGGCAGACAGAGGCTGGATGAGCTCTCCTGCCTCTGCTCTGGGCCTTGGGGACCCTGGGGTGCAGAGCTCTGCCAGGGGGAAGAGTTTGGGCAGGAGCTGTTGGTCACCCCACATCTGCACTCCCATGTGTATACCAGCCCTTTTTCTCCCCTTGCAAGGGCTTCAGTGCAAGCTGTGAGCAAATTGCTCTCTAATACTGCAGTAATGGGAACTAATGGGAAACCTTATTAGTGCCTGCAGAGCAGGAGGGGCCCCGAAGCTGACTCATCCCCAGCACTTGTTATTTGTGTCGTGGGTGGCGAGCAGGAGCCGGGGTGGCAGAGACCTCCCCAGGTGCCCTGTGTCCCTGAGCCTTGCCACGAGCTGGGGCAACGCGCAGCCCTCCTGTCCTCATTCTGTACCCAGGGCTGCTCACTGAGGCACCAGGCAGAGCTGGGAGGGTCCCTGCCCTGATGCCACAGAGGATGAGGAATTACTGTGCCAAGCAGAGCAGGATTTTCTCCTCTTAGCTGTCTTCTCCAGATGTGCACAGTGCGTTTTGTGAACAGATTAGCCAGCTGCAATTTTCCAGCCTCCCCAGGGGAGGAAGGGAGCATATTGCAACCTAAATTATCAGCCTGAATTTGTTCCAGAATTGTCTAAGGTTGCTAGGGGTTGTATACACCCTGCCCATCCCACCCCAGCCGCCCCAAGCAGGTGGCGCAGTTGACATGCTCCAGCCTGTGCTGCCCTTACACAAAGCACCTCTGTCCTACACAAGTCTCACAAGGGGTCTCTTTGCAAGGGACTTTTCCCCACCCAATGCAGGCTTTGCAGAAGGGAGGATTCTGAGAGGTTGGAGGGAATGCTGCAGCAACCTGCAGGCCAGCAGCAAAGGAAGAAATGCTTGGGATGAGCTGCTTCCTCCACCCAGTGTTTTGGACAGCCAAGCAAAGGGAAGGAGAAATGGGAGAGGAAGTATCTGGGGGTGGAAACCTGCTTGTTCTGTCCCGTGACACCCATGTAGTTTCGAGTCTGGCTGCTTCCTTGGGCAGGTCAGGTGGTGATGGAGCTGTTGCCCAGAGGTGGGCTAACCTTCTATCATAAGCCCCTCCTGCAGCACGCGAAATCCTAGGGGGCTGACAGAAATCCCCTTGCTGTGCTGTCCAGCTCTGGAGACACTTACTGAACCCTGGCACAGAGCTTGGAGGACCTCCTCCACGGGCCGTGGGCATCACAGGTATCCTGAATGTCAGCTGAAGGTTGGAGGCCCCAGCCCCCTTGCTGCCAACCTGCCTGCTCCTGCTGGGACCCATTAGTCATCACGAGGGGCAGGCGGCATAAGCTGCTATATAAAGGTTTTGAAATGAGCAGAAATTATATTAATCCCATGGAAATAAAGTTCCTTCCATAAATAGCTGCCACGGTGTATGGAGGCGCCTTGGGCGGGTGGAAGAGAGCTCAGCACTCAGGTTATATTTAGGGATTTGAGTAGCAGTTTCGTGCCAAACTTATTAATGATGCTTGCTTGTGCACCAGATTTGCACATTCTGGGACAATTTTCCCAGCAGGGAGGTGCCTCTGCAATGCCAGAAGGACCCGATGCCCTCTGTCACCACAGTAATCCCAGAGGAAGCACCAGGGTTTGTGTGCCTTGACCCCCAGACAGTCACTTCGGCCAAGGGGAGTCCAAAGTCAGCTCCTGCTCGCCTTGAGTGTCTCCACCAAGGTTTTGTGGTGGGGCAGGATCATCTCCAGCTCCCAGAGTGGGGTAGCTCCGGTGGCAGTAAGGCAAGCTAGAGGCTGGCAGAACTTTGCTGTAGGAAAAGCCGACCTGGAGCCAGAGGCCTGGGACAGGTGGTGGCAGGTCACAGCAGTGCCCTGCAACCTCTCCTGAGCAGTTGTGGGCTCCCTCTCAATTTCATCATTGCTTCCAGGGTGATGCTTGCAGCAGTAGCCTTTGTCACCGCCACTGCTCCCAGCAAGCCAGCCCGGAGGGGTGTTTACCCAGAAAGGAAACCACAAGCGCACAAAAGCTCCTGTACGAGCTCTCCGCAGGCTCCGTCTGTGGGGCAAGGTGCCAGGTGTCAGACACGTACCCTTCGGCTCTCGGTCACGGCCGGAGGTAGCGCCCGGACCAGCCCACGCACCACAGGGCTCCACACAGGCACCTCTGGCAGCGGGAAGAGGGGGTCCCGTGTCCCTCTGTGCCCCCCAGCCAGCTCCCGTCCCTGCTGGGGAGATATGAGGCACCTCGGCTGTTCAGCGCGGTCCCCGGCTGGCAAATAGGACGCAGCTAATGCATCTCACAGGCTGTTCTGTGCCAGGAAGCTAAATATAACCCGCAGAGTGGAGCAGAGGGGGCTGCTTTGTAATGTAAATAGCAAGGGAGCTTGGTCATAGAGCAGGCAGGCCAGAGGGGAGAGCTGGCAGGAGCTGCTGGAGAGAGGGAGGTAGGAGTCCTGAGGGGCCCAGGGGAAGATGGTTGCAACTCTCTGCTGTCTTCTCTTCCTTTTGCCTTCAGATCTGGACTCAGGATGTTTGTGAAGTCCCAGGACAGCCTGGGCAGTGCAGGAGCTGAGGAAGAAGGAAAGGAGAGCCTCTACTGTCTGCAGGGAGAAAGGGACAGAGAAGGGATCTCCTTCCTCCGAGTCCTGCCTGCTGGCCTTTTAATCGTGTTAGCCCTGCTCTGCAGAGCAGCATAATCAAATTCCCATTCGTTTCCAGCAAGCCAAGCCTGCTCCACTCTGATAGAGACATCTGTCTTTGCATCCCTCTGTGCCGCAGGGGAAAGGAGATGGGTGGCACAGCCAGAGGGAAGTGCTAGAAATGAGCAGGTGGGTCCTCACAGACCTTGGTCAGGGGTGACAAGCAAGTGTCTCCCCTGCCCTGACTCCCTCCAGAAGCCGGGACAAGCTCTGCTGGGCCCCACTGTCACACCCAGGCTCTACTGCATGGCACAGGCGTGGGATGGATTCGGAGCTGGCATCACCCTGTGCTTGGTGCACAGTGCTGCTGAGTGTTCACTCTCATTCTGGCTCTCATTCTGGATGTTCCTATGTGCAAGGCAGTGGTGAACTGGATATGGGACTGTGTGTAACAAGAGACAGAAACATCCCAAGAGGCAATTTTGGAGAAACAGGGAGGTTGTGGGTACAGCCTGGCTGTGTAGGGACATACCTGCAGCCCTGCCAGGGAGGGGTGGCATAATGCAGCCCCAAGCCCTATCTTAAACCAGGCACACTCCCTGGTTTAAGCTGACCCAAGACCCTGGTGCTGCCAGAGGGGATGCTCCTGCCCTTCCTCCTGCTGTGATTTTTCCACATCAGGCAAGCCAGGTCAGCTCCGTGAGGCAGCAGAACCCAGCCTCCTTCCCCTGTTTGTCCCCACAACCACAGCCTCAGCTTTGCATGTGGTGTGGGTGTGCAGGGGAACCATGGGGTGGGACTCCCCGAGCAGGCCACCAGGGAGGTTGTTAGGGGCACTAACCAGTATTAGGGACAATGCCAACCTGCATCTGAACACTCCTGGGAGGGGAGAGCTGGGATCCCTGAACCAAGAGCCATCCCTTCCCCTAACCACTCCCTCCCTTATCTGATCTTGTTCACAATGCATCCCACAGACAGGTATCCTGCTGAGTTTGGCTGAAGAGGGCAGCTTAATCCTTTCAGTACCAGGGTGCTGCACAAACTAGCATGAAGACAAGGGTGCCAATTCACAGTAACATCCAGCACAGTGACCCCCATCCCTCTCCCGTGCTGCACACAGAGAAGCCTGTGACAGCAGGGTCTGTCTCCTCTGGCCTCCTGACCAAGAACTGCCAGGACTGGGATTTCTAGGGCTTCCTCCACAGTTTTGCACCAAGCCCAAGGGACAGAACTGTGAAAGGACACACAGACACAGCACACAGAGGATGGTGAAGGTCCCAGGGCCAGGTGTGTTACTTCTCCAACAGCCTCACCAAGCCCCGGTGCTCCTGATGCTCCTGGGTAAGAGGACTAGACATCAACACCACGAGACAGAGCATGAAATATGAAAGGGAAACGTCTGCAGGCAGGGAGAAAATGCAACTAACCCATCATGGCATGCAAAGCAGCGGGGATGACGAACCCTTTCCACAATAACAAAACTCTCCCCTCCCTCATCTCTGAGCTGGAGTTAGGCATCCAGGACCTGCCTTTTCCTCTCTCTGCTCAGTAATTAGTGCAGTGGGTTGTGTTCAGTTTCAGAGCTTGCCTGGTGAGATCAAGGTCTGTCAATGCTTTTTTTTTTGCTTTTGATGATGGAGTTTAAAGCAAGACCATGTGCCCCTTTAGAAATGCCATCTGTGCAGGCTGCCAGGACCACCTTTGCTTGCCTTTCTCTGGCCCACAGAAGCTGTCCACAGACCCTCTTGGTGATCTGAAGCTCTCCTGGAGCCAGAGCACACCAAGTAGCATCTGGTTGTGAAGAGCTGGGGTTTTTGGAGGTGGGGATAGGCCGGGCCTGCAGGCTTAGGCTGTGTCACCCCAGACTGGGAAATGGATGATGAAAGTCAGGCTGTTTCTCCACTCTTTGGAGGCCTCCTAGATGCTTCTACTTTTCACACTGCCCATTCCTGGTTTACCAAGGCATTTTTTCAACAAACTCCAGTGCAGAGCGAGCAGATGCTGGATGTTGTTTTCAGACCCACCATACAGGGAGGACGCATACACCCAGGGGTTGTGAGTGCTGTGGTGCCCTGCAGAGTAAGGATGTGCATGGCACAGGCTGGGTGGCAGGAGGACAACCCCACTGCCATGGCCCAGTGTACATGGTGGCGCTGGGACAGCTTCGGGAGAGGGGGCTGTCTCAAGTCTGGGGGCAGTCAAAGAACCACCCAACAAGGGAGGTGCGGCTCCTCGGCGCGCAGCCCAGCGTGCCAGGACGTGCTCCTGCTTGCTGAGGGTGCGCACGAGGCTTCGCTGGAGAGGACTTGGCAGAGGAGATGGCCAGCGCCGCGGGAAGAAGGCCGTGCAGCCGGCTGCGATGACAGCCGCTCTCACACTTCCAGGAAGTGCAGAGAGAGGAACCAGGTGGAGGGTGCAAACAAAGCCGGGGCCCCGGGCGGGCGGCCGGGCGGCGGAGCACTGCTAGGGACCTGCCCTCGGGATGACTCCGGAAAGCGGCCGCCGGGGGAGGAAGAGCGAGAGTGAACCCCGGGCTGGCTGAGCACATCAGCTCATGCTGCGGCAGATGTGGCGGCATCGCTCCTGGGACGTTCCCCAGAGCCCTCCGGGGGACATAGATATAAGGTACCCACCGAGCTGGGCTCTGCCACCTTCCTCGTACTGTTGGGAGGCTAAGGTGCTGTGGCGGGTGCTGACAGTCCGTGCTTCGGGGGCTGGGGGGAAGGCTTCCCGTGCTCGCCCAGCGCCTTGCCAGCAATCCCCTCCTCTTCTCTTAGTGCCTGGGCTTGCGCAGCACAACCTCCCAGCCAGGATGTCACAGGGCCGCGCGGGCGCTTTCGACGCCAAGCCTGTGAGCACAGCGGGCCAGCCGGGCTTTGCCTGGGCTGTCGGTTTCTGGGAAGCCGCAAGGTGTGTCCCCATGCCCACCAGCCCTCCGGGAAATGGCTGGTGCTCGAGGTTGCCAGTGGGACCTGCCCCAGGGTGTTAAGAGTCGGCAGGAGCACCGTGCAGCGGGCAGCCAGGGCCCTGCCCTCGCAGCCCCGGCTTTCAGCCTGGCTCCGCGCCCTTGGAAAGCGGGGAAGCTGCGATTGCAGCCGGCACATTTTCCACGCAAAGGAGGGCTGGGAGAGCTGCTCTTTGCCTGGACTGGCAGCCATGGCGAGCAGGCCAGCCCCTGCCCCTGCCGCTGGGCCGCCGGGCCAGGGTGTCGCTGGACTCAGGGAGAAGCGGGGCAGGCGCTCGCCGGGCTGGGTAAGAGCCTCAGTGCTGGCCTCGGCGACAAAGCCGGCAGTGGCTCCCGGTCCCCGGAGAGGGCGGTGGCCGTGGGGGTTTTGGCTCCGTCCCCTCCGTCCGGCGGTGAACAATGGGAGGCGGAGGCAGGAGGAGGCTCTGCTTCTGCCGCCGAGCCTCTTCCGAGCGCGGGGCGGCGGCGGGGCTGACACGCGGCTTCCTGAGGCGGCGGCATCGGGCGCGGGGCCACGGGACGGGCTCCGCCGCCAGCCCCGCTCCCCANGCCGTCCGGCGGCTCGCCCTCCGCCGCCTCTTCCGACACCGCCGCCACCACAGCCGACTCCTCCGGGGCGTCAGGCGGCGCCGAGCCCGAGTGGGGGCTGCCGCCTCCGCTGGGCCGCCGCCACAGCAACAAGCGCTTCACTGGCCTCAAGCTCTTCGGGCGCAGGTGAGCACCGCGCGGGGCGGGCGGCGGGG